>OY744517.1:172642040-172679540 GCA_963556195.1 Sepiola atlantica | reverse complement strand
ATAAATTTATTTCCGCACGAGATTTGAATACTTTAGACAACAATAAAGCTTCCCCTGCCTCTCCGGGTAAGTGCATCTTAATTTCGATAAAAACTGTGCTGATTGTCGGTAGCCGTAGTGTCCTGAGCCTTTGTCTAGTAATTCTAGCATGAGTATACGAATTACGTTCGATCCTATGCGACTGCCTGCAACAAACACTCCTTCACTGATGAGTGCACAAATCCCGAAAAGATACTTCTGTAGGTCAGAACAGTTTAATATTCAAGAAAAATATTCATATTTAAAAGCTCCTATGAAGATGTAATAGTTTTGAAAGTAGAGCACCGTGAATTAAGAAAAACGTTTGTCTAGTAATTGCAGCCTGAATCTACAAACATATGCCGATTCTATGCGACTGCCTGCTAGACCACTCCGTCACTGATGAATGCAAAAAGTCTGAAACGGTATTGTTTGTAGGTAAAACCACTTTTATATTTAACAACCCCCACTTACACATATATATTCGTAATCTAGGTAAAGTAAACATATGCACAGGGAAAAATCCGAAGAATTTAAACACGGCTTATAAAATTATGTTCAATAGTAAATAGAGCTATTTAGGCTAATATTTTAATTCATACATACATGTACACAAACCTGCTACACTAACTTCAGACAAGATATTCTACCTGACTAATAACCCCATCTCGAAATGAAATGCGTAAGATTGATAAAAAGTACGAGAGAAAAAAACTCACTAAAACAAACTACTTACGAATGAAACCAATTAGTGAATACAACGGGAACAATTAATCGATTCTTTAAGATTGAAAGTAAAACAAAACGCCCCAAAAGAACTGTTGGGAAATAAGCAGATTATATGGTTTCAATGTCCGTTTAATCACATTGTTTAAACAACACTAGGTAATATATGCGTAAAGTAAATTATCTTACATTTCACACCGAATAATATCTTCCATAACATTTTTACTAAGAAGAACTTTAAATTAAAGTTTTGTCTTAGTGAACAGTTAGAAAAAAAGAAAAAGCATTGTAATAAAATATAAAACAACACCATAACTCTGATCCAATGATGAAACAACCTGGAACTGCATAAATAAAACAGAGTCTGTAGCAGCAAAATGTCTACCAAGCGACGATTACAACTAAAGAAGATAAACTCAGAACAACTGCTATATATGCATTGCTGGTTTACATTCAATTTAGAGCAAAACATGTTTACTAAGAAGAACTTTAAATTAAATTATGGTTTTAGTGAAAAGTTTAAAAAAAAAAGTAAACAGCATTATGTTTGTAGCAGCAAAAATGTCTACCAAGCGACGATTACAACTAAAGAAGATCAATTCAGAACAAATATTGTATCTGCATTGCTGGTTTTATATTCGAAGAAAGATATAGTAAGCATTAACTATCTTTTAATAATTTTGATTATTGAATAAAACTTCACGTTTTATATTCCACTGGGGCCGAACACATAATGATAAATCACCAATAATACAACAAAAACACTACGACTTATAACTTCATGAATAAAACAGAATAACCGCTGCAGCATTATACACACTGGGATCTTACAAATAATAATCCACCACAACCACTTAATTTGAACATGATTAGAAAAATAGCACCTGTAAGTCTCTCAATACCCAATGTTATACATGTTATATAATGGGACGCATGTGATGAACGCTTAAGTTGGGTGATTTGTAACGGAGTAATCTCGTGCAACTTTGGTGCGATGTTTTCTTACAATTCGCGGTGACAGTTGATGAGATCTCGGATCAAGGGTTGGGTGGCACCTGTGCGCTGACCACGAGATTTCGTGACGTCACAGTTTTCCCGGTGAGAAAACTGCAGTGAGATTTCTGTTTTTGACGGGAAGCCGACTAGTCAATCGCCATAGCCATGTAGCGATAAATAAGATAGGGAGATTCAGATCCCAAAAAATGAGAGCCAGGCGATTTCCCCCTCCTTCTTCCCTTGCAAGTGATTGAGTAATTAGTTTATTAACTAAGCTTCTCTCTCTCTGTTTCAACAAACTTGCTTCGGTGTCGACAAGCTAATAAATGATAATAAATGGATCGGAACTAAAATAGAAGCTTGTTATATTTTGTTATGTGTAGATTGATTTCAGTTACAGAAAGAAACCGCCGGCACGAAATTTTGACAACGACAAAGCGTATTCAGAGAGTGGTGGCGGCGATGGGTCAGCTGCTAACGATGGGTAGCCCCGCTAGTATCATATGTATGTTATAAATTCTTACATTTCTATTGAATTTATTGAATCACCACTACTTTTATTATTCTCCCTTCTGTTTCATTATTATTGTTATTATTATTATTATTATTATTATTATTATTATTATTATTATTATTATTATTATTATTATTATTATATTTATTATATTTATTATTATTATTATTATTATTATTATTATTATTATCATTATTATTAGCATAATAGTAGTAGTAGTAGTATTAGCCCCTTTTATATTTTTCACAATTCTCATAACTTTGTTTGCCATCGCCATCTCAAGTATCACTATTATTGTTAGGGTTTTTACCATAATTATTTTACTCGCAATCAATTATTAATTGTAGTAGTAATTGTATTACTTCCATTGAAATTGTAACCATTATAATCACCATCACTTTTGAGTATCATAACGGCTCATATCATTGCTGTTATCATCAGAACTGTTTACATTTTTAGTATCATTACGTTTATTACTTTTTGTGTTTACATTCGTATTTGTTTTTACCTCTTTTTCCATTCTTTGTTTTAAAGTATCAACATCTAATTGAAATATCTGACTTTGCTGCCTAAGAAACTCTTAGTTTCTAATAACTAAAGATCGATAACATTGACATCCTAGTGTAGCGGCTTATTGTGCATGTCTGTAAAAATATAACAATTAATATATATATATATATATATATATATATATATATGTGTGTGTGTCTGTGTGTGAGAGTGTGTGTATATATAAACAAGTACTTGATAGTCAATGCTCGATATATGATAGATTTTTTAAAGATATAATATATCTTGATAAAGATATAATATATATTGTTATTTTCTATTTACACAAGATATATATATATATATATATATATATGTGTGTGTGGGGGGGGTGTCTATGTGTGTGTCTGTGTTGGTTTCATGGTGAGAGAAGTGTTTAGGGATAAGCAATATTTGCTTCCCCCTCAGGATTAAGATACATAACAATAGAAAAAACGGTTACCCATAATTTAAAAATGTCAAAATAGTATTTTGCTTTTCCAGCAGTTATCAATATAAATATAAAAAACATATCTTTCATTAAATATAGAGTGAGGGTGTATAATATCTGACCTCTGATTACGATTTCACGTGAACTGTTATTCGGGTGTCGAAGATTAATAACATCACTCCCCCGAAAGTACAGTGATAAAACGAAACTGATGAATGTCCCTTGATAAGTATATATATATATATATATATATATATATATATATATATACATATATATATATATATATATATATATATATATATATATATGTGTGTGTGTGTGTGTGTGGGTGTGTATATATATATATGAATAGATCAAATGATAAAATAATCCGACGGTATGAAAATGAAATGGAATAAGCAGCAGACATAAAAAGCTCAACGTTTCGCTCAAATGGGAGTTGTCAAGAGCGAACGAAAACATGCACAAAATGACATAAGCCGTCTTTTGTAATTTTTTCCATTTTTTCGTTCACCCTTGACAAAGCCTATTTGGGCGAAACGTTGACCTTTTTAGGTCTTCTACATATATATATATATATATATATATATATATATATATATATATATATATATATATATATATTCATTCAGGATGCAATATAATGAGAAAATATACCACTGAACATATATATACATATATATATATATATACTCTATATACATGTATATGTACTCTCCGTCCTACCTTCGCGGAATACCACATGACACACATCTACAAAAATATTTCTAAACTTATAAGAAAACTAACTGTATGCGCTAGAGTGTTATCCTCATCATTACCGTATCCACCGAAAATATTTTTTAAAAATCGAGCAAAGTCTATAAACCAACCCAGTCTTTACGTTTACACATTAATTGTATATTAACAATACAATCACCTTAATAAATGTACTTATGCACCATTGCAATACACGCCATTTGCATATGAAAAACGAATAACAACTTCACGTTTATCAACTATCACAGTGAATGCCGACAAAATAAAAATCAACCATAAAAATACCTAGTCTATCTGACACACATTATATTCTCATGAAGATCAGTATTTTATTATATACTAGTTAACATAAAAAAAACTAATCAAGAACAATTTCCTTGATAGTATAGTAGATCAACAAATAACAATATACAGACTCCATACACGAGAACAATAAGACTACAACACATCACTCAAAACGACACTTTTAACCTATATTAAAAAACAAATTCATCCAAATTATAAACTCGGTGAAAAATCAATGAATAACTTTATACATCGATATACAAAACTTATCTAACAAAATAAAATATCAACTAACAATCAACTATACAAAATGTAACACGTCTTTATTAATAATAAAAATAATAACACCATTAACTCAACTCTAATTTTAGAGAAAATTAAAACGTATTATTCATGTTAACTTTCCGATTTGCCTTATGTCTTCCTAATAGTAAAACTGACAAATATAGTACCTACATCGGCAACACAACAACTCTCTCTACAGGTATTACATATTATTTATCCTTAACGATCCTAATTCAACGTCACCATGTCTCACAAAATAAAACACTACAGTCTGCCGAGATAAGAAAAATACTAACAATTAACACTAAAATTGTACACGTGGATAAAAAATCCCAGAAGCACTATATATAAAATACAAGGCAATGTTAACAACGTTTCCTTTAACAGCGGTACTAATGTAATAAACGTGTTACATTATAGAATACAAACTTAGCAAATAAATAAATATATATAAACTAACTCAATAAAATCAGATCAATTACAAAAACTAATAAAAACAACAAATACACAAATACATAAATCAACAACAGACTCAATAAAACCCTTTTCTTTTTCTCCTTCTTCTGCCAAAACGTCAGAGAAAATAAGTTAGAATGACAGGAAAAAGACAAACCAACTTCTAACGATGATCGCAATGATTTAATGTGCTTGCGATGGTGGCTATCTTACACCAATTTCCACTGGAGCACCGGAAACTTTCGTCGTGTTTTTAAAGTACGTGTTACACAGTTAATAGATGCAATACTTCAACATTAGAAATCATCTGTTTATGAACATTTATTTATAAATGAAATTAATATAAATGTCATATCTAAAAAAATAGTAAATAAGACCGACAAAATGAGGCTATGATACAGGAAATTACGAATAAAATCAAATATTTACTGACTGAAACCTTTTGGTAAATCAGCATTACTTAAAGCGAACATTGCGCACAACAAAATAGCGACTTTAATCATGTTTTGCATTTTGATATTGGTAGTGTGGTATATCTGCTTCAAAGATTAATATAACATCGATCGAGAATAAACATCCTCTTACAAACATTTAACTTTCGGCTAAAATTATAACACCCATTATGGAAATCGCAGAGAAGTTAATTACAAATGCGTCACGTATACATCAGACAGTTTGATATATTTTACGATGAGTTTAATAGATAAATAATGCACCACAAACTGACACAAGGAAGAAAAATAATTGAATATAACGTCTTATTTTAAAATTATGAAGTTATTTATGATCAATTATAAACTAGTATTAAAATTATTGTCACATAAATAGATATTCTAATCAATGTAATAAAAAATTTACATCAGCCACACTTCACTTAGAAATTATTTACTAATACTCTCAATAGACTTATATGTAGGTCTTCAAAGTTTACGAAACGATAAGTTTCATAAACAATCGCTTCACAACATCCACTCATTTACAAGTTTTTATGTTAAATATTTTCGTTGGCTTTATTTCTTTTAGAGATAAAACTTTTTTTGAATCTTCAGAGGTTACAAAACTAAGCATTTCGAGAATTAAAACTTTTTTTAATTAAAAGAAATATGCGTAAGTACTGTTTCTTTCATAAAAAAGACCGGAAGTAAATAAAAACGGTGTCAAGTAAAACTCTAGGATGTTGGTCGTTGCTTATTCCAGATTGCTTAAAATATAATTGATCGTAAGGAAGTGCATTATTTTGTTCTATAAAAACGATCGATATAGGCTAACGAAATAACAGGAACGATACAGCAAAAGAATATATATTGTGTGAGATGCAAACTTTGAAATGTTGCTTAAAATATTTACTCGGAACGCTAGATACAAGAGAGAACCTATCAAACTGAAATATATATATATATATATATATATATATTTAACTCACGTAAACTGTTTTTCAATTATGTGTAGGACACAGAATCAAGTATATGATTTATCTCTTTTTATACAGTATTTTATTCAGCTATTTTTTAAATTGATTTCTAAACTCAACCAGTGGATTTGTATTCTATTTAAGTAAACATCTATACAGCAAGTTATGTTGTAATAGTGGGCGTGTGTCGATTATAAAAGTGTATGTTCGAGTGTTACCTTTTAAGTATTCTAATCTCACAGAGTAACCTTATTTAGGAAAAGTAAAAAATCAATTGAAATGGTCGTAAGATGTTACAGTGCATTAAGTCATGACTTCGATTCCAAATCTCATGGAAATTGCAATAAAATGATGACGGAAAGGCATAACTAGGGGATCTGACCCGCAAAGGCTGTAGAGAATGTGAGAGAATTGTAAAAAAACAGTGTTTAGAGTTTAAAGGTGCGTTCAATATCTATATATATGTAAGTTGACCATGAAATATCTCCAATTAATAAGTTTTATTTTCTGGGGAATTATTGTACCATATACACACATCTATGTTTACACTAAAAATATGTTTCAAATATAGAATAGAGATGTTTAAAATATCACATTAAGATGAGTTCCCGTCAAACATCTAAATATTTCATACTAATGTGTGTTTATTCAAATAAAACTTATTCGGGTACAAAACTATGGGCACGTATATGTCTATATAAACAAGATTGAAACTAAGTTGTAAAGGTACGTTTTCTGTCGTGATTTGTTTATTGTTCTATCATATAAAATCAGCTAATAGAAAAATAGGAGAGGTGGTAGTTAGAAGGAGATTTAAAGGACAAATTGAGAAGGCCAGTCGAAAAAATAGCTCGAAAACGCGGTATATTTTTTATTTTGTTCACTGTAAACAAGGCATCTTTCTACTGAGACGGAAGGGGCTGATGTGAATTAGAGGCCAGATTTGAAAAGGGCATCAGAAGTGGAGAATTGTGCAGCAATATATTTGTTCACTTTACATTTAAATTTATATCTTTGATACAGACCTGAGAACACAGCACAGGGAGAGATTTCTACAGGTAAACTCTTCGAGGAAAGTAGCTATTGGAGTCGAAAATTTTCCAGCATCTGGGGACATATACACTGATAGCGTGTGACTTTGCTGTCTGTCAGATTGGTAAGGAGTACGTACTTTGAGGGAGTTCAAGTGGTGTAAGTCCGTCGGACAAGAATATTCCATACAAGTACTTGCAAAACAAGCACGAGGATGCAATATTGGGGTGATGGGACACGACATTGATCTTATTAGACAGTGGGCGACTAATTAGTTATCGATTATTTTTCACATACTGTCGAAGATAGAGATCCACGTAGATAGTGCACCAACAAATGTATAGCAACAATATTCTATCCATGGCAGATAATGGATTTATAGAGATATAGGATACTGGCAAGTGTAAGAAGTTCCCTAGTCCGGTAGATAGAGAGCATCTTCTTTGGGGAGACTTCACAGTATAGTCCATGCAGTGCGCAAGCAGGTTAGAGAAACATATTTTTCTCCATTCTAACTGGAAGTTTTTAAAAAGTGTAACCAGTTGCCTGCGAAATAGATCAGGGGAGGAAAGGGGGTGTAGTCTACAGAAAAGATGGGCGGTAGGGAGGAGAGCTTCAGAGAACGAGAGGTAGTGTGTAAAGAAATATTTGTTTCATTTTTTTACTCTCAATTTTGTTATCAATGCGTTCTGAGCTAGTATATTATATATAATACTTATACTTACATGTTTGCCATAGTTCATAGAACTTTTCTTTTGCCGGGGTTTAGAATTATTCAAAATGAAGCAAATAGTGAAACTACGTTAATGTATTCATGAGATGGGTACACGAGTTTAATATATATAAGAAAGAGTCTTAATATATTTTCATACGTGTTGTGAATAACATGAAACAATAATCTAAAGTTGCATGAACTAAACGTTTGAAGCTTTTGAACTATCGATTAGATTAGATGAGGGTTCAATGGAAAATGAAATATTATTGCTCATTTGTGTTTACAAATAAATAATAATAAACACTTCTATTTAAGGTTCGATACATTTAAAAAGTAATTAAGGACCATTTTCTCTACCATGTATTTTGTGTACTGTATTTGAAAAAACAAAATTAAAGACCACATATTCAATCTCATAAAGGATGATATTAATTGTAACCAACATGATTTTTTATGGTAAATAAACATCATCTGATATTATGGAAGATATTGACATTAAAAATCAATATTTGACGGAGGAAGAGAGTGCGGATATCATACATTCGGATTTTAGCAAGGCATTTGATACAGTATTTCATTATCGTTTACTAGTGAAGATGAAAAATGTTGGTATTACTGAAAAAATGGTAAATACCGTGAGCGAGTTTTTGAAGGATATAACTATGAAGGTAAAGGTTAGTAACAATTTTTGTGAAACACAGTACATGCCCTCCGGTGTTTCGCAGGGGTCAGTATTGAGTCCTTTGTTCGTTTTTATATTACTAAATGACTTACATAATCATACATTTCAGAAATAGAACTGTCTGCTGATTATGTTAAACTACTTGTGAAACATTTATTAAAGACAATAACACCTATGATAAGGTGGAGAGTTAGGAATATTATGTCGAGGGAGACACATGTTGTGTTAAGGATATATAAATCTCTTATAAGACCTCGTATAAAATACTGCACCCAGGCCTGGGCTCAAACGACTAGACATGCAAATTGGAATGTACTATTGAAACTGAAAGGCGTGCGAAGAAGGGTGTCAAGTAAAGGAGTGTAGTTACAGGACGAGATTTGTAAATTAGGATAGGCTACTTTTTTGGAGAAAAAAATAAGAGGTGATATGATTAAGACTTTCAAGATAATTAATGCCATTTCTAACTATGGTGGGCATTTTTTAGTATTTCTCCTAGATATGGAATGTTATTGCCAAGGCATTTTTTAAAAGAACTAGATCTGTTAACCAGGTAAGTTTTTGTGCTCACAGAGTAATATGTTTTTGGAATAAGTTGTGAAATCGGATTGAGAACAACAATAGCGTGAATCAGTTCACTAATAGTTTGGAATGATTCAGAGAAAGTGGTAGGAGAGATAACTTGAGGAGGCACTTTTGGGTTTTGTCTAATAAAATATGTAAAAAAGATTGATCTGGATATCGATACTGTACTAAGTGTTTAATTTTGTTAACAGATTAATTGAGAAGATAGTTAAAGGGGAGATGTCCCAAAGAGGCACAACAAACAAATAAAAATAATAATAATTATTATCATTATTATGATAATACAAATATTTCTTTTAGCTAAAGATAAATAGTTTTCAAAATTATTTTGTAATCATCAAAATTATTATGTTTTACAACAATAAAGCTAAATATCTTCGATGAGTATCATGCTTTTTCGAATTACTCTAACGTATGAGCATCTTACCATGTTTCCGTCTTTTTACTACGTGTTTAGACTGTTGCTGTCCTTGTGTCATTTTTGTCATTTTTAGATTCAGTTTTGTGACTGCCTTCTTGTCTTCTTGCATTCTTGTGAGTCGTTCTTGAGCATAACGGGCAACTCATCGCCATACCTATAAATAATGGTTATATATATATATATATATATATATATATATATATATATATATATATATATATATATATATATATATATGTGTATATATATATATATGTATATATATATATATATATTGTATATATATATATAATGTTTATATATATATATATATAATCTTTACATGTGTGCATATATGTATATGTATAAAAATGTTTTAGGTCTATGTAAAGAAACTAACAGAACACACACTTCACGCTACAATATGAGATATGTTATTCGTAAATAAGAATAGTTATTACATTTCAAGTGCCGATAAAATATGTCATAAAAGAATATGTGTAAGTATGGAAACGTATCTAGACATAGTATAGTATTATTATAGCACTGTACAAACTTGTTTACAATTAAATGCAACTGTTAACCAACAACCAGTTTTAACATGTGCATTCTAAAATTACAATTATATTAGTGATATTGTTTTAAGTCATCAAGTCTTCTCTTTTAATAATAATAATTATAAGGAAATGAAAAACAGGTCACTGCTGAGTACAACAGAAGAATAAAGATTACTATTAAATCACATCTCCACAGTCGAAATACAATCTATGTTGTCAATGCAAGAGCAGTTGCTATTATTAGATATACTGCCGGAATACTAGACTGGAATGTAGCTGAAAAAATGTTTGAATACCAAAACACGGAAAAGGTTTACAATTCATGGACTATTTGCAAAGGAAACAGATGCAGATCGATTGTAAATTGAAAAGAGAGTGGTCGAGATCTACTTAGTGTTGAAGAGGTTGTTAATATAGAAGAAGGTTGTCTATAGAAATATATTTCTGAAAGTAATGAGATTTTTCTCATAAAAGTGAAGTGAAATTAGAGGAAATACAAAGAACGGGAATGAAAAAGAGTCAAAGCTAAAAAGAGATAGGGTTAACATTATTAAGAAATAAACTACACAGTGCATTCTTTAAGAATACTGTATTTAGAGATAATGACAGCAAACATTAGTTGGTCAGGGGTGATCTTAAAATATCTACTTAGATGATGTCTATATGTTTACATATTTGTGTGTACAGGATCAACTTCTAAGCTAATTAACAAATCATTATGGATTGTGGAACACAACACTTAGGGATAGCGTCTCGTATTATTGGCTATATTTTCTCAAATCTTGTTTTAGGTACAGGAATAAAAATGGTTGTGTATTCCTTTTGTGAAAATTCAGATACGTCTGATATTTTGTCAACTGTTCACAATAGGTATAAAAAAATCAATTGATAAACATTCCGCAAATGTCGTTTTTTTCGGAGTATTTAAATATTTTTTTAAAAATAATATGGACACAGCTTTACATTTGCTAAAGTAAACATTTTTGATCTGAAGTGAATTTGATCCATAGATATCAGCCACTTTTTCGGCAAGAATCACTGCATTTCATTTTTTCTTAAAACTACTTAACTCTTGAGCCTAAACGTATACACATTTTTAGATCAAAATAATGTTATGTATTTTGATGAAAATTTAAAAATAATTGTTGATATAACTGTTAGTAGCATTATAACATGATTTAAATCTTCGTAAGATGCCATAAAAATCGTGAAAACAGTTCTGTTCAGTAAATTAATTTAACTCGTCCTGGGATAATTTTGCGCCAGTATATATATATATATATATATATGCCTCAGCAAATTGTTTAACATCCGTTTTGGTAGCTTTAACTCGGACACCGAAGTATCGGAACGAGCTGCTGTCAAAGCATCGGGTCTTTTATGAGGAAACGCAGACTTCGTTTGGCTGATCATCATATTCGTCTTTCTGAGGACACACTGCCAAAGCTGGTGATTTATGGGGAACAAACTGGAAATACTCGCCCCAGAATGAACGTCGTAAGCGATTCAAATATTGTCTCAAAGAAGATTTGAAGTGATTTGCAATTGGTTTTGAACAGAATTGGACAGAAAGCTTTTTGAAAAGAATAGAATGAAACACAAGCAGCATAAGACAGCAGCGAGGAAGGGATGGGACATGACACTTCCAGCACATGGATGGAATCTGGAACACCTTAGATGACATTCATGCAATCATTTAATTATGTCACATGCAGGTTTGTTGAATCACAAACGAGGGCATGTTTTGCAAAATACAAACACGAACAATAGGTGGCTTCATTTATTACATGCTCCTAGATCATCACACCACGTGCCACTTCTGTGGTATTGTCTGTAAAAATCTGGCATACCTGAAGAGCCATATTCACGCTACTCACCAGAAATTGTCCTCGAATATCACATCGATATGCCAAAAGTGGGCATATACCAAAGAAGATAGACAGCTGCCATACACACACACACATATATATATATATAACTCAATGCATGTATGTATGTGTTAGTGAGTGTGTGTGTTTGTGCGACTTATAGAAAAAAAGTTAGCGAAACTAGATAAAATCTAAAAGTGTATTCTAATGTAAAATTCACAGAGTAGGTTATTGCGCGTATTCCCGAATCTCTGAATTCACTCCTAAGGGGCCCTGGGTGGTCGATTACTTCATCTATTTTCAGCCTATTTCAATTTAATTATGTATTAATTTAAATGGAAAACAATTATATGATGTAGTCTTTTTAAAAACAAATTGCAAGTCAGACCCGAAAACAAAACTGCAAGTCATTTTCATCAGATTAAACCGTTCTGTTCTGTTGTCATGATACCATCCTCCCAGACATTATCTCTTCCTTTTTGAGAGGTGTAGAGGTAATGTACTATCTGTTCTGTGTTCATGAAACCATCCTCCCAGGAATTACCTCCTTTTTTTTAGATGTGTGTAGTGTAGTATATGTTTTCTTGCCATGATGTAATCCTCCCAGGTATTACATCCTCCTTTTTAGAGGGTTAGAGGTAATGTAGTTTCTGTACTGCTTCCACTTTTTTTTAACTGAAAACATTTCTTTGGGTTGGGGTGTAAACTCTTGTTTTTATTGAGGGGAAGGGATAGTAAAAAAAATGGGGGGGATTTTTTTTTAAACTAAAACTATTTCTTTGGTTGCGGAGAGTAAACATTTCGGGCGCGGGGGGGGGGGGTTAGAGTAAATTTTTTTTTTTAGGGAATGGGGAATTTTTTTTTAAGCTAAAAATATTTCTTCGAGTGGGGGAGAGTAAAATATTTTTTTGTCGGAGGATTTGGTGGAGAGAAACATTTTCTTTAAGAGATGGGAATTTTTGTTTGGGTGGGGGAGAATAAAACATTTTTGTTGGGTGGAGAGTAAAAAATAATTATTCAGGGGTTGTGAATTTTTTTTGTTTTGTTAACTAAAAATATTTCTTTGGGATGGGGAGAGTAACAAAATAGGGGTGAGTGGGGTTGGAGAGTAGAAACAATTTTTGGAGAGGTGGGGGACATTTTCTTTCTTTTTCTAACAAAAGATATTTCTTTGAGTGGGGTTGAGTAAAAAAAATAGGGGTAAGGGTGGAGAGTAAAGAAATTTCTTTAAGGTGGATGGGAATTTTTTTTGTAACGAAAACTATTTCTTTTACGTTAAGTGGAGGAAAGTAAAAACAAATTGGGAAGAGGGGAATTTTTTAATTATTTTTTAGCTAAAATATTTATTTGGGTGGGGGAAAGTAAAAAAAAATAGTTTTTATTTTCTTTCACTAGAAATATTTCTATGAGTGGGTGAGAGTGAAAACATTTAGGGATGATATTTTTTCATTCAACTAAAAATATTTCTTTTGGTGTGGAACGGTGAAAGAAAACACATTGGGGTGGGGTTAATCTTTTTTTTCTTACAAGAAATAAACATGTTTAGTAGTGTTGGCGTTACCTAATCTTTTTTTATTGGTTTTAACTTTATGTAGTATCTGTTCTGCTTCCAACTAGCAAACATATGCGACCGGGGCTTGTGCAGTATACCGCCCCTATTTAATTCGTTTTAAGAGGCTTGTGAAGTATTGCGCCGCTATTAAATACGTTTACTTCTTCTTCTTCTTCTTCATCTTCTTCTTTATGAACAGGGACACAAAGGCACCATATGGGATATTGGATATGACAAGGGCGCATTAATATGAGTTATTTATTTTATGATAGTTATGCTACATTATGAACATAATTTGGGTTCTTTGATGCGACAAGGTCGCAATAATATGAGTTTTTTTGTACGCGTACCGGGGTGGGCATAGGGACGTATATACTATACTACATATACAAGGCAGCGATAAGTATGTATATAGTATGCGCACCGGGACAAAGATATACACGTATATATTATGCGCACACGGGCAGGGATAGGTACGTATTCAGTATTCACAGCAGGACAGAAAAAATTACGTATTTAGTATTTGCACCGCGGAAGAGAAAAGTATTATATAGGTGTCGTACTGGCGGTGATAGCTACTTTATAGTATTCGCACCGGAGCGAGTACAGGTACGTATTTAGTATTCAAAACGGGACAGCGATACGTACGCATTTCGTATTCACACCGATGCAGAGAGAGGTCCGTGTATAGTATGCGCACCGTGGCGGAGATAAGTACGTATATTGTATTCGCACAGAGGCGGTTATTAGTATATACATAGTATGCAGACCGGGGCGGCGATAAGTACGTATATAATATACGCACTGGAACGGCTATAGATACATATATAGTATGCGTACCGGGGCGGCGATAGGTACGTATATAGTATGCGCACTGGGGCGGCGATAAGTACGTATATAGTATGCGCACCGGGGTGGTGATAGGTACGTATATAGTATGTGCACCGGGTCGGGGATAGGCATGTATAGAGTATGCGCACAGGGGCGGCGATATGTACGTATATAGTGTGAGCACGTGCACGAAGATAAGTACTTATATAGAAGCGCAGAGAGATTTGGTACTTTTAATAGTAAAATGTCTTCCTTTGTCCCTGCGTAACGGAAGAGGAGTGGTGGTGAAAAGACAGATTTCGTTGAAGGCAACACTGAGGTGGCAACGAGGAGAGAGGGGCGGTCAAATGGGGAGACCAGGGGAGAGAGAGCTCCGGGCAACACCAAGTATATATAATATATATATATATATATATATATATATATATATATATATATATATATGTATATATAAAATGTCTTCGTGTGTGTTTAGAGCAGGAGAAGTGGTTTTGGATGAACTATTTTTGTGTCCTACTTTCCCTTCCACAATTTGATCCTCCTGATATATTAAAAACAACTTTATTTTGTTTTACTAATTACTCTCTTGATTTTTTCTATTATTTCTAGGAACAACGCCATTTTCACTAGCTCGTTTTATGTGGGGACACTTAACGAAATATAAAAGAAGACTTTAATACGTGTTACATGTCTCAGAATATGAATTAAGGCTTCAGTATAAATGCGAAAAAAACATTGGTTGCGGAAAGAGGGCATGTGATTTTCTGGGCAAGTTAACCATACTGTCTTTAAATTTAAATAACTTAAATATTGATTAAGATGAAATTGAACAATTGAAGACATCTATCGAAAGTAAACCGTTTATTTAAAGCAACAGTTTTTATGAATAAATTAGTAAAAACGTGCATTATTTATCGGGAAAGTTACTGAACTTTTTATATAAGATATACATTTTTCCCGTACAATGTTCATAAGAGTTGTAGGCTAATCCCGATTTGAAAAGATCACACTTATATTTAAAGAAGAAAATAGATGAGTAAGATAAGTAAACAAATCTGAAAAAGTCGTATGAAATTTAATCATAGTTTATTGTGCACAATATTTTTACAAAAGCTGTTTTACTATAGTTGAATCTGACTTCATCAGATCAATTTCCATGCAAGATGAATTGAACCCCTACTATTGGCTGTAAACGATTTTCCCGTCGACACATTCACGAACTTTCTCATTATATGCCTTTTTGTCACAACACTTAAGTCCTTTTCTCTTCAGGTATAACTCGTCACTACAGCAAATAAAAACCTCTGGGTTGTAATAATATTCTCCACAGATTTCTACAAGAAAAAAATGAAAAGTTAAAGACAGGATACACACAAAGATAAAACAGTGATACAAGTGTTATACAGTATTTTCTGTTAAATCAAAATAGGTCGACAGGGGAAACATAAAGAAACATTGATTAGATCAGTTCAAGATTTATTATAAGTAGCAAATAGACAAGCAATCTCATATGTACAAAGGGGAAAATGAAATAGAACCTCAGAAATTCAGAAATGTAGACTGATGATTCAATAATTTGACTAGTAACAATAGTATCAATTCTTATTTTGCCTCACAAGGCTTTCTATGTTTTCACTATGACATATTTGTAGAATGAGGTGCAAAATGTTTACAGGTATTTTGAGAGTCAAATAGATATATATATACATATATATATATATATATATATATATATATATATATATATACATATATATATATTTATTTATTGATATCAGTTAACGCGTCTGTTAACTGTTTTCTCAAAAATGTTCAAATATATCTTTTAATTACGCTTTAAAAACTGTAGTAAAATATATATTATTCATCTCAAGCTTGTAAGGGCAGTATCTCAAAGCACCGAACATATAAACACATTCTTCAATAACATCGGAAGAAGATCGCCAATTTTCGGCCACACCGACAGATTTTCACTATGAAAAAGAAAAAAATGCAATGTCTGTTTACCATTATTATGGTGTTTTAAACCGAAAATTCGGATTTATAAAATATAAAAAAATGATGAAATAAATCATTATGTTTAATACAAATTCACGCGTCTGTTAACTGGTTTCTCAAAAAATGTCAAACCTATATATATATATATATATATATATATATATATATATATATATATATATATATATATATATATATATATATATACATATATATAAAAACAATTTTAATACCTCCTTAAAAAACATTCTGACTACCAACAAACGGAACTATCTTCTTATACTTATTATGAAGATTGAAGAACTTTTGAGAAGGATCAAGTGGAAAGCTAGCTTTTTCCTGAAGAGATCTACATGAAACGAATCGAGGGATTATTATGGATTTAAAAATCAAGGAACTGCACCCCACGTTGAACAGCTTGACGGGTTCGAAATGGATTCAATGAATATTGTTAGGGACATCACATTTCACCACAGAAAAAAACATTTCAAAAGAAAATAGACAAAATAGTTAATGAAATTAATAGATCAAAATATATACTAACTAAAGCTGATAAAACTCAAAACTTCTACAAATTAACCACACAAGAATACTACAAATTACTTGACAATAACATCACAAAAAACTACAAAAAATCTAATATTAATTTAGTCCACAACATCAATACCGATAGTAAAATTATCACAGATATACTTAAGATCAGCGATAGAGTAAGTAAACTAAAAGAAAAAGAAGTATATATTCTTCTCAAAGATCACAAATCTGACTTCCAAACTAAACCAACCACTAGACTTATTAACCCCACAAGACAAGAAATAGGGAAAATTAGTAAAACATTTTTGAAAGAATAAATAAGCAGATAAAAACATTTTATAAACTTAATCAATGGATAAACACTGCAGATACAATAAACTGGGTCCTTAAAATAGTAAATAAAACTGATTGCTCGTTCATCCAGTTTGATATTGTTTACTATTACCCATCTATATCTAAAAAACTTTTTGAAAACGTTATCGATTTTGCCACACTTTTATCTGATAGGGCTGTAGATGAAATCAATATAACTAGAAAATGTAGAAATACAGTACTAATCTGTAAACATGAACAATGGACAAAAACCAATCAATTTGGATCTTTTGATGTTTCTATAGGTTCCCTGGACTCAGCAGAATTCACTTAGCTAGTTGGTCTTTACATATTATATAATCCCACAAAAAAACATTAGCATTGAAGATATAGGCCTATATAGGGATGACGGATTACTAATGGTAAAGAACTCAAATGGACAAAAATGTGAAAGAGTAAACAAAATTATCCTTAGAGAAATGAAAAGATTAGATCTCAAAGTAGAAATAACATCTAACATTAAAATAGTTACTTTTTTAGACGTAACATTAAACTTAAATAAAGAAACTTATGAACCGTATACTAAAGACAATGCCAACCCGATCTATGTCCACCCACTACCTAACCACCCAAAAACCATTATTCAACACATCCCCAGATCAATCGGAAAAGGAATTAGTGATCACTCCTCTAATGAAGAAATTTTTAACAAACATAAGGACTTTTACAATAAAGCGTTAAAGCAGTGGATACAAAAACACCCAAATTAAATTCACCAAACCTACACCTCCCAACAACAGACGCAAAAATAGGGGTATAAAATTTATCTGGTTCACACCCCCATATAACTCCATGGTTAAAACCAAACTCGGTAAAAGATTCTTAGACTTAATTAATCTACACTTTCCTCCCAACAATATACTGCATAAAATCTTTAATAAAAACACCCTCAAATTAAGCTATAGCTGTGGTGAAAGTTTAGAAAAAATAATTAAAAAACATAACAATAAAATTCTAAATGAAAAAAACTACCGCAACGAAAACAGCAAATACCAAGGCCTGTAACTGCACAAACAAAAAAGAATGCCCATTACAACATAATTGCAAAATAACCCAATCAGTATATCAAGCAACCATCTCTACTAAAGAAAACCCAACCCTGAAAAAATTCTACATAGGTATGGCTGGTAATACTTTCAAAGAAAGATATACTGGGAATAAGTGTTCTTTTAATAACCCTACATATCAAAAAAGAACCTCACTTTCTATATATTACTGAGAACTATACAATAATAACCTATCACCAACAGTAACCTGGAACACAATTAGAAAAACTAGTACCTGTGGTTCCCTAAACTCACCTTGCTACCTTTGCCTAACAGAAAAACTTGAAATAATTAAATTTAGTGATAGGGGCAAACTTCTAAACAAAAAACAAGAAACATCAATTAACTGTAGGCATACTAGAGTACACCTTCTTAGTAATCCACTCATAATCCCTTAGGCTGTTACTATAAAAAAAATTTTTTTTTTAAATCTTCACCTACCCATCAACTGAAACTTTTGTCAACACAACTATGCTCTTATACCTTTTTTATTAATTATTATTATTTTTATTGGTAGTAGCATTATTGTGTGTAGTATTATTTGTAGTAGTACTGTAAGCGGTAGTATTGGTTGGTATTATTATTATTATTATTATTATTATGATTATATTATTATTATTATCATACCCACAACGATTAACACTAATTGTCATCTTCTGTATTTTTCTTTACTCTTAAATACCACCTTATATGCTTATCCATTTATTGATTAATATTTCTATATTTTTTAGATCATTTTATAGATTTTTTAGATTATATTTTTTAGATTATTTTTAGATTATCATTATCAATTATTTATTACTACTATTATTAATATCTTAAACTTAATTATTTGACATTGGATTATTTTTTATTTTTTATTTTTCATTTCTGTACTTTTATCAAGATAATTATTGTTATCAGTGGTGACATGATGTCTGATGTTACTATATTAGTTATGGTTATTTGCGGCAATGAAATTAACAGTATCACTATTATTAATAATATTGATATTGCCATGTTTTACCGTTACCTTACTTTTGCTTCCACTGCCATTTTTATTATTATTATTATTATTATTATTATTATTATTATTATTATTATTATTATTATTATTATTATTATTATTAATAATAATAATAATAATAATAATAATAATAATAATAATAATAATAATAATAATAATAATAATAATAATAATAATAATAATAATAATAATAATAATAATAATAATAATAATAATTAATAACGCCGGCATTTTCTAGTTATTCTTTAGTTATATATTTTGTAGTATTTTTATTATCATTCATTTATTATTTTCATTATTTCACCTCAATTATTAGGGGTATCTATTATTATTATTATTATTATTATTATTATTATTATTATTATTATTATTATTATTATTATTATTATTATTATTATTATTATTATTCATAATTAATAACGCCGGCATTTTCTAGTTATTCTTTAGTTATATTTTTTAGTATTTTTATTATCATTCATTTATTATTTTAATTATTTTACCTCAATTATTAGGGGTATCTATTATTATTATTATTATTATTATTATTATTATTATTATTATTATTATTATTACTAATCCTGTTATATTTAACGAATATATTTATTTATTCAGAGTAAGCTAATACACTCTAGACAAATTATAAAGACAATTTAAATCCAGAATCGCGACACATTTGATCACCGCCCCACCACCACAACAATCAGACGCATCTGACCGGTTTGCCCGCACGCATACGCACATATACACAATATTACAGTTCACTTGAAAAAATACATTTATAAACTCGACTGTTTTTTTTAACACTTGATTCGTGCATGTCTACCCCCTTCTTTCCCTCTCGATCTGAATCAACAGACGCCCTCTCTTTCTCCTTCTTTTCCTTTATGTGTCTACCTTCCCACCACCTCTCCCCTCATTATTTGTTCCTCTTTCCACCTTATATTTTTATTTATTTATTTATTTGCCCTGTTTGTTTCAGATTTTCGATTTTCGATTTTTTGGTTTTTCTTTTTAGATTTTTTAATTTTAATTTTTTAACGGCCTTAATTTTTGAAATGTTAAATTTCTTTTCTTCTTCTTCTCTTTCTCTATCCCTCCACTTAATTCTCTCCAAATATGATCTGAGGTTAAGATCGGATTCTAACTCTGCCTGATGAGATCTCAGTTGATAGTAACTGTTGATCGATAACATCGACATGCCAGTGTCGCTGATTTTGTACATGTCTGTGTAAATAAAATTATCATATATACATATATATATAGCATAATATAAAATCAAATAATAAAATATTGTGATAATCAAATGTTATTAGAATTCAGAATTCAGGCAAATTATCAGTCTGCTGAGATAACAACTAACACTAACGTAATACAAACAAAAAATTGTACACAAATAAATAAATCACCAACAGACTTTTTACTCCTTCCTCTGCCAAAACCTCAGAATAAATAATTTAAAATCACAAAGAGAAAAAGCAAAAATCCCATAACAAAAAAAACGAACCAACTTCTAACGATGATGGCAACGATTTAATTGCTTGGGATGATAACCATCGTACACGAATTACACCCACAGAAACGGAGAATTGCTCGTCGTGTCGATTAAGTACGTGTTATACAGTTAATAAATATTTCTACATTTGAAAGCATCAGTTTATGAACATTCATGTATAAATGAATTTTATGAAAGTCTATTCTAAATGGCATATTTTAAAGAATAAGTTAATAACACTGACAAAGGATATTAGGCTACGACATAGGAAATTACGACTAAAATAAAATATTTACTTACTGACACCTTTTGGCAAAGCAGAATGACTAAAAGCGAACATTGCGCCAAACAAAATGGCGACTTTAATCATGTTATGCATTTTGATATTGATAGTGCTGTATATCTACTTCAAAGATTAATGGAAAATTAATCGGAATAAACATTCTTTTATAAACAGTTCACTTCCGGCTACAATTATAACACCCATTATGGAAATCGCAGAGAAGTTAATTACAAATGCGTCACGTATACATCAGACAGTTTGATATATTTTACGATGAGTTTTATAGATAAATAATGCAACAGAAACTGACACAAGAAAGAAAAATAATTGAATATAAAGTCGTATTTTAAAATTATAAAGTTTTCATGACCAATTATGAACTAGTATTAAAATTATTGTCACATAAATAGATGTTTCAATCAATATCATCAAACATTTACATCAGCCACACTTCACTTGAAATTCTTTATTAACTCTCTCAATAGACGTATGTGTAGGTCAACGTCAACACATATAGAATCATCCTCGTTATATGGCTCTTTCCAACAACACCTAAGATATTTAGTTTTAGTGAAAAAATGGTCAATATAGCAAATATGAATTAGTAACATGTACAACGTGTGTCTACATATATCTACAAGAACGAAAAAAGTGAAAGGCAGGATACACATGGTGGTAAATATTTACGACATGAATATGTGTAGAATAAAGAGAAGTCGACAGTGGAACATAAGCAATATGGATTAGAATATTATAATTTGTTATAGAAGTCGCTAATAGCATACTAATCTTATATGTAAAATAGTAATTCTAATGGAAAACTCTGATAGTAAAAATGTATGATAATTATCGGCTACTTCAACGGGCAGCACTGCGATCAATTCCAATTAATCTTCATACATCTTTGTAACACCACGACGTACTTGTGGAATGAAGTACACGCTGTTTTACATCTATGTTAAAAGGCAAATACAACACACATTACACGCTACAATATAAGTTATTTTCATAGTAAGTAAGAAAATTTATCACATTTACAGTGCCGATAAAATATGAGATAAATAAGGTATTTAAGTATGGAAACATATCAAGACATAATATAATATTCTTATAACACTGTACAGACATATTTACAATTAAATGCCACTGTTAAACAACAACCACTTTTAGCATGTGCACTCAAAAAATAACAATTGTATAAGTGATATTTTTAAAGTCATTAATCTTCATTTTTAATAATAATAATAATAATAATAATAATAATAATAATAATAATAATAATAATAATAATAATAATAATAATAATAATAATAATAATAAGGAAATGAGAAAACAGGTTATTCTGTAGTTCAAAAGAGCCGTAAAGATTATTCTTAATCACACCTCCATAGTCGAAATACAATCTATTCTACCATTGCAAAAGCAGTTGCTATTATTCGGTATACTGCCGGTATACTTGACTGGAATGTAGTTGAACTAAAATGTATGAGTACCAAAACACGAAAAATGTTTAAGATTTATGAAGCTTTTAAAAGGAAAACGGATGCAGATCGATTGTATTCACATGGAAAGGAGGGTAATCACGGTCTACTTAGTGTTGAAGATGTTTTGAACATAGTATAAAGTTGTCTATTGAAATATATTTCTGAAAATAATGAGATTCTTCTTCGTAAATTTAAAACAGAGGAAATACAAAGAACTGGGTTGAAAAAAAGCAACGGTAAAATGAGACAGGGTTAACATTGTTAAGATAGAAACCACACAGGGTATTCTTTAAGAATACTGCAGTTTTTACTCCTAAACTAATTGACTGTGCATTATGAATTGTGGAACACAACACTTAGGCATACAGTCTCATTTTGTCGGATATATGTAGTCAACTTTAGTTTTAGGTAAATGAATAGAAATCGGGCTGTATTCCTTTCGTGAAAATTCAGATACGTCTGAGATGTTGTAAACTGTACATAACAGTTATTCAACATTCACTGATAAATATTCATCAAATTTCGGTTTCTTCGTAGTATTAAAATGTGTTTTACATAACATGGACACAGCTTCACATTTGTTAAATCAAATATCTCAGATCTGAAGTGAACAATAATTGTTGATATAAGTGTTAGTAGCATTATATAACATGATTCAAATTTTCGTAATAAGCTATAAAAGTCGTGAAAACATTCCTGTTCAGTGAATTAATTTTACCCGAGACGGGGTTTGCGGCAATATATATATATATATATATATATATATATATATATATATATATATATATAGGATCAAAATAAACCAAAGTGAAAACTTTTAGTAGATGGAACCTATTGTGAAAAGGATAAGCTCAATATACGAGATAGAGCAATAGTAGAGATAGAAGAAAAAAGAGTGATAAATATGCGACGATTGTCCAAATTTATTTCAAATTTCAATTGTTCAATGCAAGGTTGTCAGTAATAAACTAGTGTTTATTTTCCATTCCTTAAGCCAAGGCTTTTCAAAGATCGAAATCTTATCATCAGAGGAGAAATACAGATGGATAAGTTGGCTTTCGAAAAAACCAAAGTTCAAATATTTGAAAAATATGAGAATTATTTTTAAAAATTATTAAAATAATTTTTGTCAAAAAACGTACTGAATGAAAAGAAAATTTCGTGAAAAATTCGTGAAAAAGAAATACAATTGTCCGGGTGGTGAGTTTCAGTTGAAAAGGTTCGGTGGAATTGTAGAAAGTGAATAAAAACACTTTGCATGGGAGCAGGTTGGAAAAGGTGCTCAAAAGTAGATAAGTCCAGATGTACTTAAAAGAGGCTGTGTAGAGGAAAGCAGGCCATTTTTAGATTTTCTTCCGGGCCTAGAAAAAACGGTAGGATCTCATACAAGGATTAACTCAGAATGAGAAAAGCCAAAGTTGATGAAAGTTACAGATTTGGGGTCAGGATGGGGGGGGGGGGTTAGGAGGTGCGGGGTAGTTTAAAAAGTCGCTTTGTGAATTTGGGGGAAAAATAAAAGTTGGACGGGTTGGCATGGGGATGTAGATAAAGTGACAGGAGGGTTAGGGGTGCGGGCTAGCGGTAGGGTGTAGGTTTTGGGGGTGGGGTTAATCTTAAATGGTGAATAGGTATAGAGAAAATTGATTCTAAAAATAGAAATAAAAAAATGTGAGCTTCCAAATATATCAGGCGGCTAAAGGCAGATTTAAATGTAGTTATCAGATATGGTTTCAGTGTGTTTAAGGAATAAAAAGTAAAGTTGAATTAGTGAGAGCATTGTATAATAAATATAGGAATGTGAGAGTGGATGATTAAAATTAAAATTAAAAATTAAAAATTAAAAATTAAAAGATTAAATTTAAATTTAAAAAGCTAGGGAATAGTTTAAAAAAATTTATTTATTTATTATTAATTTAAAACCAAATTAAGGGTTAGATGAATAATTTGGAGGGACATTACATGGCCAAAGAGATAAGGGGGGGGGGGGAAATAAATTAATGGGAAAAGGGTTAGTGAAATTTAAAGGTCAAGTCTGTTCTACTCAGGTATATTGAAATTTAGGAGAGGGGAACAATGTAAGGGATAAGGAAAGATTGTTAGAAACAATTTGTTTCGATTTCTAGTAATAGGGGTGGAGTTGGGTTGGTTCAATCAAAAAATTTGAGTGCAGTGTCAATTTTTTAATCTGTGGTTTAAATGGTGAGTGAGTCGTAACAGGGTAACAATTAACAGTTACAGTCTAAATTTAATTAGATATATAAGGGAAACTTGCAAGGGGTTTTCCAAGTAGTATGAACATATGATTTGGGGGGGGGTGAAATTGGTCAAAGATAAGATAAGTTGAACAAAGAGAGAATGGGCCGATAGAAAGTGGCTCGCGAGTGTTTAGAGGGATTAGGATTATTCAAGAATAGGCTAAAATAAGTAGTTATGTAACTAGCTCAGATCAATCAAAATATTTAAAAAGATTACACAAAGGGGGTTATGGAGGTTATTAAGGAGGTGGAGCAAAAGTGTTAGTAACAGTTTATATAATATAAGTGTTATGGGCCAGGGTTAGATTGAAAAATTAAGCAGACCTGCGTTTTGAAGCTAGTGAGTTAGAGAGCTGATGGGAATTATAGGGGGGTATTAATGGACCTAATTGGAGGGGAATTCAAAAGTCGTAGTTAAAATGATGACAAAAAGAAGTTACAGGGGAATCTGTTGCAAATAGGGAGAGTCTAAATATAAGGACGATATAGTGGAAGTGTAGGGGATAATAAGGGGGGGGGAAAGAGAGGCCAAGAATGAGTTTGTAGGTGGGATTACGGACAGGAGAAACAATGAGATAAATATAAGGGGTTAGGAGTGGAGCTGAAGCAAAAGGATAAAAAGGAGCTATATTGCAGGAGAGGTATATAAGTTTAGATATTAGGTATGTTAATGATCGGTGGAAAGTTGGAGGAGTAATGTTAGTTCAATCTACTGATAGTTTTCCGGGTGAATGTGGTTATTAGGTGTAATGGTGATGAAGAATTTATTGGGAGGGTTAATTAGTGAGATTAGGTGCGTTAAGAATGGAAGTTACAAGGTTCCCCAGGGATATAGTTTAGAGATTTGTTAGATGTTAAAGAATGGGGGGAGTTATTGGTTGGGAGGAGGAGGAGTGTCAGAGGGAGTGATGAAATTAATGTATTTAAATTTTCGTTTGTGTCTGCAATTTGAAATAAGTTCATTTTTGGAGTTAATGACATTTAAGTTCTTGTGTGCTGTAGCTATCATATAAGTTTCCAAGGTACATAGTTGGCAGAATGCAGAACCAGGAGTATATGAGTTTGACTTTTTTAATATAGACCAACTTAGGGAGTAGGGGGTATTTTTGATGTGAAAGCTTTTTATTAGGTTGGAAAGAGAGGTGCTAGTGGTACCATTACTATTGTGTTTAAAAGAGTAGATATGGTTAGAGATTCGAGTCTTTATGGGGAAAGCACTGGCACCAATATAGGTATGAATTTTATGGGGGGTTATTGTTGTATTATTTGAGTTGTTTATATTATTAGGGGTGCTTACGGTTTGTATGCTCGGATTTAAGTCAACGTTTAAGTTAGGGTTATTAGTTGGGGACGGTAGGGTGTCTTGGGGGATGAGATCGGATCCATTATTAGTTGGTGGTAGTTGTTGGTCAGTGTGGAGAGTATTATTTAGTGGAGGGGGTTGTTGATGGGGATTGTTGAGGGGGAAAGTGGAAGATTGTGTGTTGGCATTATTTTGCATATTGGTATTAATTTGTGTAGTGGTGTATTGTTTAACAGTACAGGAATATATGACGTTACTTTGTATGCAATCACCGTTTAATGGGCATTCTCTGGATTTTTGGCAGTTACAGTTATTAGTGGGGTGTATGGTAGGTGCTGTTTGTTGGGCAGATTTAATTTTTTTGTTGTTAGATGTGATGATGGTTTGTGCTATATTGGGCATTGTGGAGTAAGAAATTTTAATGGAGTTCTTGTTTAAAATAGTGCTGTATTTATGTGGGTGCTTGAACGAGTTATCTAAAATTTTGAAAAATTCCCTAGCTATGTTAGTTTTTACATTGCAATTATAGGGTGGATTAAACCAAATATTATCTTTTCTTCTAGTTTTTTTATTTTTATTTTCACTGTGTTCTTGGGGGTTAGCTGTTTTAACCATATTAATAGTTTTAGTATGTCCATTTGCATATTTCTTAGGTTTCTTGGGTATCGTGGTGCTAGTTCTTTGTCTATCTTGTGTAGCCATTTTGTAGGTGACGACATTTAAAGGTTTATTCCCCTGGAGGGGGGGATTATTTTCATATTTAATTTTATCAGTGTATCCCGAGTTAAGAAGTGCGTTATTATAGAAACTAGAATTTTGATCGAAGATAGGTTTATTAGCTGAAAGTTTCGAAATTCTATTTGAGATTGAAGGGACTATTGAGTTAATGATGGATTTAGGGTGGTTAGAGTGCTTATGTACGTAAAATAAGGTTAGATTAGGTTTGTGGTAAGGGCTAAATGATTCGGAGTTAAGGTCTAGTGTTAGGTCAAGGAAATTAGATATTCTTTTCTCGGGTTCTATGGTTATGGTTAATCCGAAGTTTTTAAAGAACTTGTGTAGGTTTTTTTTGGTGTTGTTGTATTGTCTGGGTCTCTCCCTAGAGATAAAGAGCGCATCGTCTCTGTAGAGTCCACCGTGTAAGTGTCCGAATTCAAGCTTTAATTGTCTCAATAAATATAATCCTACTAGGTCAGTAACTTGGGCAGAGTCTGAAGCTCCCATGGTAATATCAAAGTTGTTGGGGCTATCTTTCCTAATCCAAAATTTATTGTCACCTAACTTAAACGTTGACTTAAATCCGAGCATACAAACCGTAAGCACCCCTAATAATATAAACAACTCAAATAATACAACAATAACCCCCCATAAAATTCATACCTATATTGGTGCCAGTGCTTTCCCCATAAAGACTCGAATCTCTAACCATATCTACTCTTTTAAACACAATAGTAATGGTACCACTAGCACCTCTCTTTCCAACCTAATAAAAAGCTTTCACATCAAAAATACCCCCTACTCCCTAAGTTGGTCTATATTAAAAAAGTCAAACTCATATACTCCTGGTTCTGCATTCTGCCAACTATGTACCTTGGAAACTTATATGATAGCTACAGCACACAAGAACTTAAATGTCATTAACTCCAAAAATGAACTTATTTCAAATTGCAGACACAAACGAAAATTTAAATACATTAATTTCATCACTCCCTCTGACACTCCTCCTCCTCCCAACCAATAACTCCCCCCATTCTTTAACATCTAACAAATCTCTAAACTATATCCCTGGGGAACCTTGTAACTTCCATTCTTAACGCACCTAATCTCACTAATTAACCCTCCCAATAAATTCTTCATCACCATTACACCTAATAACCACATTCACCCGGAAAACTATCAGTAGATTGAACTAACATTACTCCTCCAACTTTCCACCGATCATTAACATACCTAATATCTAAACTTATATACCTCTCCTGCAATATAGCTCCTTTTTATCCTTTTGCTTCAGCTCCACTCCTAACCCCTTATATTTATCTCATTGTTTCTCCTGTCCGTAATCCCACCTACAAACTCATTCTTGGCCTCTCTTTCCCCCCCCTTATTATCCCCTACACTTCCACTATATCGTCCTTATATTTAGACTCTCCCTATTTGCAACAGATTCCCCTGTAACTTCTTTTTGTCATCATTTTAACTACGACTTTTGAATTCCCCTCCAATTAGGTCCATTAATACCCCCCTATAATTCCCATCAGCTCTCTAACTCACTAGCTTCAAAACGCAGGTCTGCTTGATTTTTCAATCTAACCCTGGCCCATAACACTTATATTATATAAACTGTTACTAACACTTTTGCTCCACCTCCTTAATAACCTCCATAACCCCCTTTGTGTAATCTTTTTAAATATTTTGATTGATCTGAGCTAGTTACATAACTACTTATTTTAGCCTATTCTTGAATAATCCTAATCCCTCTAAACACTCGCGAGCCACTTTCTATCGGCCCATTCTCTCTTTGTTCAACTTATCTTATCTTTGACCAATTTCACCCCCCCCCAAATCATATGTTCATACTACTTGGAAAACCCCTTGCAAGTTTCCCTTATATATCTAATTAAATTTAGACTGTAACTGTTAATTGTTACCCTGTTACGACTCACTCACCATTTAAACCACAGATTAAAAAATTGACACTGCACTCAAATTTTTTGATTGAACCAACCCAACTCCACCCCTATTACTAGAAATCGAAACAAATTGTTTCTAACAATCTTTCCTTATCCCTTACATTGTTCCCCTCTCCTAAATTTCAATATACCTGAGTAGAACAGACTTGACCTTTAAATTTCACTAACCCTTTTCCCATTAATTTATTTCCCCCCCCCCCTTATCTCTTTGGCCATGTAATGTCCCTCCAAATTATTCATCTAACCCTTAATTTGGTTTTAAATTAATAATAAATAAATAAATTTTTTTAAACTATTCCCTAGCTTTTTAAATTTAAATTTAATCTTTTAATTTTTAATTTTTAATTTTTAATTTTAATTTTAATCATCCACTCTCACATTCCTATATTTATTATACAATGCTCTCACTAATTCAACTTTACTTTTTATTCCTTAAACACACTGAAACCATATCTGATAACTACATTTAAATCTGCCTTTAGCCGCCTGATATATTTGGAAGCTCACATTTTTTTATTTCTATTTTTAGAATCAATTTTCTCTATACCTATTCACCATTTAAGATTAACCCCACCCCCAAAACCTACACCCTACCGCTAGCCCGCACCCCTAACCCTCCTGTCACTTTATCTACATCCCCATGCCAACCCGTCCAACTTTTATTTTTCCCCCAAATTCACAAAGCGACTTTTTAAACTACCCCGCACCTCCTAACCCCCCCCCCCCCATCCTGACCCCAAATCTGTAACTTTCATCAACTTTGGCTTTTCTCATTCTGAGTTAATCCTTGTATGAGATCCTACCGTTTTTTCTAGGCCCGGAAGAAAATCTAAAAATGGCCTGCTTTCCTCTACACAGCCTCTTTTAAGTACATCTGGACTTATCTACTTTTGAGCACCTTTTCCAACCTGCTCCCATGCAAAGTGTTTTTATTCACTTTCTACAATTCCACCGAACCTTTTCAACTGAAACTCACCACCCGGACAATTGTATTTCTTTTTCACGAATTTTTCACGAAATTTTCTTTTCATTCAGTACGTTTTTTGACAAAAATTATTTTAATAATTTTTAAAAATAATTCTCATATTTTTCAAATATTTGAACTTTGGTTTTTTCGAAAGCCAACTTATCCATCTGTATTTCTCCTCTGATGATAAGATTTCGATCTTTGAAAAGCCTTGGCTTAAGGAATGGAAAATAAACACTAGTTTATTACTGACAACCTTGCATTGAACAATTGAAATTTGAAATAAATTTGGACAATCGTCGCATATTTATCACTCTTTTTTCTTCTATCTCTCTATATATATATATATATATATATATATATATATATATATATATATATATATATAAATGCTTATATATATATATATGACTTTGTCAATTGCTTAACATCCGTTGTGATAGCTTAACCCTGGACACAGAAGTTTTGGAACGGGCTCCTGTTCAAGCATCGGGTCTTGTATGAGGAAACGCAGATTTCGTTATGCGGTTCATCATATTCTTCTTTCTGATAACAAACTGCCAAAGCTGGTTACTTATTGGGAACAAACTTGAACTACTTGCCCATAGTACACATGTCGTAAGCGATTCAAATATTGTCTCAAAGAAGATTTGAAGTGCTTAGCGATTGATTTTGGAGGATGGAATACGGTGGCTGTAGATAAGTCTAAGTGAAGGAAACCGATTTTTGAAAGCAGAAAGCTTTTTAACAGGAATAGAATGAAACAACAGCAGCATAAGAGAGCAGCGATAAAGGCATGGGACGTGACACTTCCAGCACATGGAGCGAATATGGAACACCTTAGATGACATTCTTGCAATTTGGTAACTATGTCATATGCAGGTCTGTTGAACCACACACGAGTGCCTGTTTAGCAAAATTAAACACAGACAATAGGTAGCTTCATTTATTACATCATACCAGATCATCACACCACCTGCCACTTCTGTGGTGTTGTCTGTAAAAGTATGACATACCTATGACATACCTATCAACGCCTTTCACCAGAAACCTTTACACTAATATCATATAGATATACCAAAAGTGGTCATATATAAAAGCGAATAGACAGCTGCCCTTCTCGAACCGGAAATTACAACAGAGGGGGGACTGAAGGGAGGTTAATAAAAATGTATAGATGCTAAGAGTCTGTAGTGAAGCAAGGGTAGATCAATCATCTTCCACATCTAGCCACCGAACGTTTTATTAAAAAAAAGTGTGTAGTTAACGAGGGATGTCTAATCAGAAGCCGCAACTTCTCTTTAAAAAGAGTGTGTAGGGAAACAAGGATTGCACAATCATTAGCTGCAGTATAGCGTATCTCGAAAATATCGGTCCTGTTGCAGCATAGCGTACCTAGAAAATATTGGTGGTTTTGCAGTATAGTCTACATAGGAAATATCAGTGCTTCTGCATTATTGGGTACATAGCAAATATCGGTTGTTCTGCAGTAATGGGTACATAGAAAATATAAGTTTTACTGCAGTACGTGATTATATGGATATGTTCGTGCTTCTCCAGTATGCGGTACATATTCTGCTGTATAGGGTTTATAGGAAATACCGGTGCTTCTAATATTTAAAATCTATATAAAATAACTTCTCAGTCAGTGAAGTCATAGGAAGAAATAACTGTGCTATGCCATTGTTTGCACTAATATTAATATTAATATAAAAGAACGTATCAATTAATGGAGTAACAGGAAGAAATAATTATTCTCCGCCATTGTTTTCACTAACATTTGTTTTCACATAAATTAACTTCTCAATCAGTGAAGTTAAAGAAAGAAATAAGCATGCTCCACCATTGTTTTCACTAATAAATATATATTAATATAAATTCATTTCTCAATCAGGTAAATAACAAGAAGCAATTATTATGGCTCGCCATTGTTTGCACTAATATTTATATCTATATAAAATACCGTCTCAATCAGTGAAGTTAAAGGAAATGTTAATTATCCTGCGCAATACTTCTTATTAAAGTGTACATAGATGATACCAATGCTTCTGATGTATAGGTTAAAAAGGAAATACTGGTGCTTCTACAGTATAGGGTTCATAGGAAATATTGGTGCTTCTGAAGTCTACGGTACATAGAAATATCGGTGATTCTGCAGTATAGGCTACATAAAAAATATCCGTGCTTTTGCAGTGTACAGTACATGAAAAATATCCCTGCTTCCGCAGTGTACGGTACATAGGAAATATTAGTGCTCCTGCAGTATGTGGTACATAAGAAATATCGGTGCTTCTGTAGTATGACGTGCATAGGAAATACCGGTGCTTCTACAGTACAGGGTAAAACAGGAAATATGTTTTAGTTATTTTTTCTCGAAGAGAGAAAACGGTGAAAAATCTTCTTTTTTTATAACTAAATTTTGAAATATTTTTTTGGGTGGGGCAGATTAAAAAAATCGGGGTGATTTTTTTTCTAGAAATATTTCTTTGTGTTGGAGAGGGTAGAAAAAATTGGGGGAGCGGATTTTTTTTTTAACTAGAAACATTTCTTTGGGAGGGTAAAAGTAAAAAAAATGCAGGGGGGGGGCATTTTTTCAACAAAAAATAATTTCTTTGGTTGAGGGAGGGTAAAAGAAAAAAATTGGGGTGCAGGTTTTTTTTTCTTACAAGAAATAAATATTCTTAGGAGTTTTGGCGTTACATCATCCTTTTTGAGACATGTGGGCGTGATGTAGTATCTGTTCTGCTTCTAACTACAAAACTATGCGAATGGGGGTTTCTGTAGTATACCGCCCCTGTGGAATACGTTTTTAGGAGGGTTGTGCCGTATTTCCCCTCTATAGCATACGTCTTCTTCTTCTTCTTCTTCTTCATCTTCATGAACAGGGGCACAAATGCACCATATGTGTACTTTGATATGAAAGGGGCGCATTAATATGCTTTATTTTTTATGATAGTTACGCGACATGAACACAGATAATGTTGGTTCTTTGGTACGACACACGCGCATTAATATGAGTTCTGATGTATGCACACCGAGGGGGGGGGGGTATAAGTACATATATAGTATGGGCAACGGGGCAGAGATAGGTACGTATATATTATGCGTACCGGGGCGGTGATACGTATGTATTTAGTATTCGAAACAGGGTGGTGATAAGTACGTATTCAGTATCTGCACTGGGGCGGTGATAAGTACGTATTTAGTCTTCGCACCGTGGCAGAGAAAGGTACGTATATAGTATTTGCACCGGGGCGAATATATGTATTTATATAGTATTTGCACGGGGGAAGAGATAGGTACGTATATAGTATGCGCACTAGAACGGGGAAAGGCACGTATTTAGTATTCGAAACGAGGTGGTTATAGGTACGTTTTTAGTATTCGCACCGGGGCGGCGATAGGTACGTGTATAGTATGCGAACCGAGCCGGGGATAGGTACGTATATGGTATTCGCACAAGGGCGGCGATAGGTGCAAATATAGTATGCGCACCGGGGCGGCGATAGGTACGTATATAGTATGCGCACCGGGGCGGCGATACGTACTTATATAGTATGTGCACCGCGGCCGAGATAGGTACGTATATATTAATCCAACCGTGGTGGAAATAGGTATGACTATAGTATGCGCACCGTGGCGGATATATAGGTATATATATAGTGTGCACACATGGGCGGATATAAGAACCTATATAAAAGGCGTAGACAGAGGATGTAATTTTAATGGAAATATGTTATAGTTATGCGCTGGGCAACGGAAACAGAATGGTGGGGAAGAGAAAGCTTTCGCCGAATGTAACTGGGAGGTGGAAACGGAGAAAGGGTTCTATTATATACACACATATATATATATATATATATATATATATATATATATATATATTGATATATATATCTATATATATATATATATATATTCATATATATATATATATACATATATATATATATATATATATATATATATATATATATGTGTGTGTGTGTGTGTGTGTGTGTGTGTGTGTGTGTGTGTGTGTGTGTGTGTGTTTGTATATAATATGTGCGTGTGTGGTTTTTCAAGGCGGGAGAAGTGATTGTGGATGAAATATTTTTGTTTCTCACGCATTGTGTAATCAATTCTAATGAATTAAAAGACGGTTTCGTCTTATTTTAAGGCATACATATTCAGCATAGAATTGAGCCCTCTCAGTAGTCATCAATACGAATGTAGACATATATTTTCAGTTTTACATAGAGTTCCTTCAGTTCAAGCACAGAGACTAGTAGTTTTACAGTTTGTGTGTTTGCTTAATATCATAGGGCGCAAGTGATTTATTGTTAAAATAGTCATTTATATTTGAAATAATCACCACACAAAATATAACATTTTCTGTGTTGATTGTATAACAGAACAAAAGTTCAATGCAATCTGTAATGCATTGGCGTTGCTAGAGCGTGTGTCATCAGGGCGGCCAATGAAGTATCCGCCATTTCACACAAATATAAATATTCCACTACTGTTTACATGATAACGCTTCAAATTATAACTGTCCATTAACCATAACATGTTTAATATACATCCCAAACTAGACTACATTTACATTGATGTAGATCACATTGGAATGTACATCACATTTCTAAGGTCAACTGCTGTTACGACGTATATAGTGATGCCCACATGAACCAGGTTCAAGTTCCACCTAAAGACCGTAGTGAAGGTCAAAAGCTCCGTCTTTGAGTGACTTGTATTTAGCAATAAATCGTATTAGAGGTACACTTCACATTTTTTAAATACATCCATGTTCGGACAAGAGTTGACGTTTTTTACTTTCTTTTCCACGAATTGATAACCGTTTATAGTCTTGATATATGAAAACAACTTTATTTTGATTTACTAATTACTCTCTTGCCTTTTTATTATTTTTAGTAGCAACGGAATTTTCACTTTTTTATGTGGGGCAACTCAAGGAAATACAAAATAATACTTTAATACATGTTACATGTTTAAAAATATGAATAAAGGCTTCAGTATACATGCGGAAAAACATATTTATAGATGAAAAGTAGACATGTGGATTACTGGGCAAGTTAATCATACTGTCTCTAAATTTAAAGAAATTAAATATTGATTAAGACGAAATTAAAATATAGAAGACATCTATCGTATATTAGCGTTTATTTGAAGCAACACTATTTATAATGAAATTAGTAAAAACTCAATGATACATTATTTATCGCGAACGTTACTGAATTATAATATACATTTTCGTCGTGTAATATTTATAAGAGTGGTAGGCTAATATCGATCTGAAAAGCTATCAGTAATAATATCTCAAGAAGAAAATAGATGGAAAAAATAAGTAAAAAAAAATTCCGAAAAAGTTGCATGAAATTCCATCATATATTTTATTGTGCACAATATTTTTACAGAAGCTGTTTTACTTTAGTTGAATCTTACTTCATCATATCAATTCCCAAGATGAATTGAACCCCTACTATTTTCTGTAAAGGATTTTCCCGTCGACACATTTAGCAACTTTCTCATAATATGCGTTTTTCTCACAACACTTAAGTCCTTTTTTCTTCTTGTATAACACGTCAATACAGCAAATAAGAACCTCTGTCTTGTAATCCCATAGACCACATGTCTCTACAAAAAAAAATGAAAAGTGAAAGACAGGATACACACAGAGATAACATAGTGGTACATGTTTTAGAGAGTATTTTCTGTGAAATCATAATCATTTGACAGTGGGAGCATAAGGAAAATTGAATAGATCAGTTCAAGATTTATTATAAGTATTAAATAGACAAGCAATCTCATATGTACAAAGGGGAAAATGAAATCAGACGTCAGACATTCAGAAATGTAGACTGATGATTACATACTTCGACTAGTAACAATAGTAGCAATTCTTATTTAGCCTCACAAATCTTTCTATGATTCCACTTGGACATATTTGTGTTACATATACGAGTTGGTGCACATAAAGGTTGTTGATAAAACAGATGAACCTGGCGATTGTCAGTTGATAAGATAATTGTCGGATGACCAAAAAGTTATTTGAAAATTAAATTAAAAAAAACTCACAACCAGACAAACACCTGCACAGGAAGAACCAACATGTGATCGATTGTCAAAAGATAAGTTTCTTCTGACAAAAAAGGATGCACCTGCAAGAATAATTTAAACAGTGATATCAGAAGAAACAGAGATGTCGAAAGATTAAATATCATATTGCCAGGTGCGGTTGTGTCATGCCAGAAAAAGGTTGACACATTTTGAAAGTGTCAAATGAAGTTACAGCTGTAACCGAGTGCAATCTCAATGAGGTCGTCAAGGTGGCGACCAACATCGTTATAGAATAACCACGGAAAATCAAAAAAGAGTCAGTTGACGATCGAACCTCGGAGAGAATCAACCGTCTAGTTCCCTGTGCACAAAGCTTCTCCGACCACCATCCTCATCGTCACCGACAAATAAATATACATATTATGTTTCCCTAAGATACCTGTGTTGTCATTTTTATTAAGCACCGCACAATACGACATTTGTAGCATGAAGTGCAAACTGTTGACAGGTAGTTTCAGAGGCGAATACAACAAAGAATAACTGCTAAAATGTAATGCATGTTTATCGTTCAATAGAAACGTAATCAAATCAATAGAGATAAAAAGAGATGGATAAGTATAAAACCGTATCTATACATGATAGAAGCTGCTAAGAGTAGAGTGCATACCTGCTTTCAATTCAATGCTACTGTTAACTAATAACACGTTTTAGCATGAACATAAAAATAACAATGATATTAGTGATGATCTTGAAAAAACAATGATCAAGTTTTCTATAATCAGATGAATAGCAATAACAATTAATATTTATAAAAATAATATCAATATCAAAGTAATTCATAATACTAATCTCAAAATTAATACTGCCATAAAACATATACCAACAGAATATTTAAGTGCCAAATTCAGGATTCACTCCTAAGCTATAAAACTGATCATTATTAATTCTGGAACACAACTCTCAGGAATAACGTGTTGTATTGTTGTATTACCTCAACTATAGTATTAGGCAAACAGATAGAAAATGGAGTTATTTCTTTGGCGAAAATTTTGTTTTCTCAATTGTAAACCATATAAATTATACATCAATTAATACACATTCCTCAAATTTCAGTTTATTCAGCAAAGGAATTGTATCCATAGACATTAGACACTTTCTCAGCAAGTCTCACTGCATTTCAATTTTGTCTTAAGACGCTGTACATATTTAGCATTACAGTATACGCATGGTTTGATCAAACTCATTTAAATGAAAATAAAAATTCTTACTATGAATTGAAGTAGTATTATAACATAATTTACATCTTAGTAAGGGGGATACAAGTCGTACAAAACAGTTCTGCTTAGTCCATTACTTTTA
>OY744517.1:172552040-172639540 GCA_963556195.1 Sepiola atlantica | reverse complement strand
TATTGACAAATCAATTTAAAAATACATGTCTAGTGAAGAATTATTTAATATACATTAGACATTTTATGATAAAGGTAGCGGATACAAAATCACTCAAATTAAATATATTAAACCAACTTCACTTTAAAATAAAGACCGTAAAATAAAGAAATAGGAATATTATATGTTTTACTTCTCCGTTTAATCACATTGTTGTAACAACACTAGGTAACATATTCTCAAAGTTAGTTATCTTACATTTCACACAGAATAATATTATTTATACTAATAAGAACTTGAATGTAAATTATGGTTTTAGAGAAAAAGTTAGAAGAAAAGTAAAAAGCATTATAATAAAATATGAAACAACAACACTAACACTGAATCCAATGATAAAACAAGAAATAGTACGACCTGGAACTGCATAAATAAAACAGTGTCCGTTGCAACAAAAATGTCTACTAAGCGACGATTACAACTAAAGAAAATCAAAGAACAACTATTATATATGTATTGCTCATTTACTTTCAAAGAAAGATATACTAACCATAACCTATCTTTTAATAATTTTAATTATTAAATAAAATCTTCAAGTTTTATATTCTTACATTTCTATTGGATTTATTGAATAACACCCACTTTTATTATTCTCCCATTTCGTTTATTATTATTGTTTGTGTTATTATTATTATTATTATTATTATTATTATTATTATTATTATTATTATTATTATTATTATTATTATTATTATTATGGTTGTTATTATTATCATGATTATTATTATTATTACTAGTAGATCAGAAAAAAACTAATAACTAACAATAAAATTGTACACGTCGATTAAAAATCCCAGAAGCACATTATATAAAAAAATAACGCACTGTTAACAAAATATCCTTTAACAGCGGTACTAATGTAATGAATCTCTTCCATTATCAAACACAAACTTAGCAGATAAATAAATAAATATATATAAACTACATACATAAAATCAGATAAATTACAAAAACTAATAAAAACAATAAATACACAGATACATGAACAACAGACTCAATAATACCCTTTTCCTTTTTTCTCCTTCTTCTGCCAATATGTCAGAGAAAATAATTTAAAATCACAAAGAAAAATAGCAAAAATCCCATGACAAAAAACAAACAAACTTCTAACGATAATCGCACATATTTAATGCGCTTGGGATGATAACCATCGTACACCAATTACCACCGAAGAAACTGAAAGTTGCCCATCATGTCGAATAAGTACGTGTTATACAGTTAATATATTTTACATGTCTACATTAGAAAGCATCGGTTTATTAACATTTATTTATAAATGAAATTAATAAATGTCTATTCTAAATGGCATATCTTAAAAATAAATAAATAAAACTGGCAAAAGATATCATGCTACGTACTAGAAATTACGAATACAATAAAATATTTACTTACTGACACGTTCTGGAAAAGAAGAATGGCTTAAAGCGAACATTGCGCATAACCAAATGACGACTTTAATGATGTTTTGCATTTTGATATTGGTTGTGTGGTGTACTTGCTTCAACGATTAATGGAAAACCGATCGGAATAAACATTCTCTTATAAACATTTAACTTCCGGCTCAAATTATAACACCCATTATGGAAATCACAGAGAAGTTAATTACAAATGCGTCACGTATACATCAGACAGTTTGATATATATTTCGATGAGTTTAATAGATAAATAATGTAACACAAACTGGCACAATCAAGAAAAACAATTGAATATAACGTCGTATTATTAAGTTATTTATGATCACTTATAAACTAGTATTAAAATTATTGTCACATGAATAGATATTTACATCAATGTGTTCAAATATTTACATCAGCCACGCTTCACTTAAAATTATTCATAAACTCTCTCAATAGACGTATGTGCAGATCAACGTCAACACATATAGACTAATCCTCGTTTTATGGCTCTTTCCAACAACCTCTAAGACCTTTAGTTTTAGTGAAAAAACGGTCAATATAGTAAATATGAATTCGTTACATATAAAAAGTATGTCCATATATTTCTACAATAACAGAGAAAGGCAGGATACACATGGTGGTAAATATTTACGGCATAAATATATGTGGAATCAAGAGGATTCAACAGTGGAACATAAGCAATATTGATCAGTATATTATAATATATTATATAAGTAACAAATATGACACTAATCTTTTAATAATGATAATAATAATAATGATAATAATAATACTATAAATAATAATAATCCTAATAATAATAAGGAAATGAGAAAATAGGTCACTGTGTAGTACAACTGAGCAGTAATGATTATTATTTAATCCCAGCTCCACAGTCGAAATACGATCACGTCTACCCATGCAAAAGCAGTTGCTATTATTCGATATACTGCCGGTATACTTGACTGGAATGTAGTTGAACGAAAATGTTTGAGTACCAAAACACGAAAAATGTTTTAAATTTATGGAGCTTTTACAAAGAAAACGGATGCAGATCGATTGTATTTACATGGAAAGAAGAGTCGCCATGGTCTACTTAGTGTTGAAGATGTCGTGAATATAGAAGAAGGTGGGATATTGAAATATATTTTCTTCGTAAATTGAAATGAGGGAAAATAAAAGAACTGGGGTGAAAAAGAAGCAAAGATGAACCAATAAAGGGTTATAATTATTAAGAAATAAACTACTGCATTTAGAGATAATTAGAGCTGTAATTGGTTGGTCAGAAGTAATCTCAAAAGGTCTACTGAGAGTATGTGTATATGTTTACATATTTGTTTGTACAGGTTTAACTCCTAAGCTAATTACCTGTTCATTATGAATTGTGGAACACAACACCTAGGGATAACGTCTCGTATTGTTGGCTATATTTAGTCAACTTTAGTTTCAGGTAACGGAATAACAATGGGGGTGTATTCCGTTCGTGAAGATTCAGATATGTCTGATATACAACATATATTTTTAGAAAGCAGAACGCAGAAAGAAAAAGAATAGAATGAAACACCAGCAGCATAAGAGAGCAGCGATTAAGGGATGGGACATGACACTTCCAGCACATGAAGGGTATATGGAACACATTAGATGACATTCTTGCAATTTGGTAACTATGTAACATGCAGGTTTGTTGAATCACAAAAAAGTGCATGTTTAGCAAAATCAAACACGGACAATAGGTTGTTCAATCATGATATTCTCTCAGATCATCCCACCACCTGCCACTTTTGTGGTATTGTCTGTAAAAGTCTGGCATACCTGAAGAGCCATATCCACGCCTCTAACCAGAAACTTTTACACTAATATCATATAGATATACCAAATGTGGTCGTATACAAAAGCGAATAGACAGCTGCAATTCTTGAACCGGAAATTACAACAGAGGGGGGTGCTGAAGGGAGGAGAGTAACAATTAATAGACGCTAAGAGGGTGTAGTGAATACAGGGTTGCTCAGTCCGCTTTCGCGTCTAGCAACCGAACGTTTTATTAACAAAAGTGTGTAGTTAAGCAAGAGTTGTCTGATAAGAAACCGCAACTTTTCTTAACAAGAGTGTGTAGAGAAACAAGGATTGCTTAATCTGTATAGCGTACATAGAACATATCGGTGTTGCTGCAGTATAGCGTACCTAGAAAATATAGTGCTTCTGGAGTATAGGGTACATAGGAAATACCGGAATATAGTGTACATAGGAAATATCAGTGCTTGTGCAGTATGGATACATAGGAAATATCAGTGTTTCTGCAGTATGGGGTGCATAGGAAATATAGGTTCTTCTGCAGTATGTGATTAGGTTGATAGGTCCTTGCTATTACAGTATGCGGTACATAGGAACTACCGGTTATTCTGCTGTATAGGGTTTATAAGAAATACCGGTCCTTCTAATATTTAAAATCCATATTAAATAACTTCTCATAATCGAGTTGCCGCCCCTATGCTTCCTATACATTACCCTGCAATGTTAATTACTGTAAACTTTTTTGTGGAAATGCATTTCATATGGTTAGGAGAGCAAAATTAGCTTGGTTGCTACTTGTGTAACATTCAGCATTTTTCAGAATTCAAGATGGCGGCCTCAGCCATTTTGAATTTCGACCAATTTTCAACTTTTCATCTCGATGACATAGAAGGTCGTGTAATACCTCTTTTTATGGGTTTTCCGGGATGGGGAGTCCATTTCTGAAGTTATTTTTGGGATATGGGGTCAATGTCAAGGTCAAATCAAAGTTCAAACGTCAAATTTTACCTAAATTAGGAGAAAATTTACCTCTATTGACGGATTATATGACTGCGGTTTGTTGCTTGCCTATTCCAGCATGTCAGATTTTATTGGGTTGGCAGGTAGGTACATGTATGTTTCATTTGTCTACATGTAGCTGGGTATCATTTGATGTTTGCATTGACATTTGTTTGCAGGTTGAGCAGGAGTTCATTTAACACGCAAAGTTCCGCCATTACATTACATGTTCTCACCACGCTTTCCAATCAGTTTTTTAAAACCTTTTTTTCTCATTTCATAGTGTGACGAACCAGCGTGATCAGCATCCCCACATCAGTCGTCATATCATGGTTACTGGAGGAGAGAAGTGCCTGTTCGCTCCATGTAACGGCAGTCGAGATCTACAAACGTTCAAGACGGTGGCTGTGCAGAAAATCATCGCTACAAGCAAAGTGAAGCACGATGATCTGTACAAAACGCTGTCTGGAAGTGATATTCTAGCTCACAAATCATGTTACTGTACCTATACTTCGAGGAGTAGAAACAAGGAACAGGGAAAAAGAAAGCGTGTACCGACTGACAGTGGTGGTTTCAAAAGGCTGTTGAAGTCTAAATGTGGTGACTTTGTTTTCAAGCGAGACTGTTTGTTCTGTGGGAATGAGTGTAAGCCAAAAGACAGTAAGAACCCACACAGCTGGGTGAGGGTCAGACAGTGTACAACTTTAGATAGAGGTAGTAATATTACGTTCAAGGAACACTTGGAGAACCTCTGTCATGAGAGACAGGATCAGTGGGCTAATGAGGTAGCTGCTCGACTCCATGGGGTCATTGATCTGCCTGCCTCTGATGCACAATACCATGTGCCCTGTTACGATCAATTTCGAGTTGTTCCTGTATCTCGACCACCCATGATGGCGCCTGTGGAGGAGGCACTGTGGTCCGTGGTTACGACGATGGCTGAAAACATGACAGAGACGTGGACGACATCGGAGCTTTACTTCATCTACGTCGCTGCCTCGGGCACTGAGTCAAGAAGACAGTTCCTGTCCAGCATCACAGCCTACTTCGGCGACAAACTGCTTCTACTGCACATTGAGGGTTGTGAACACGTTGTTGGATTTAAAGCCAGCCTCGGACAGTTTATCAAAATTGCAAAGAAAAGCAGTAGCAGCAGCGAAATAGACGATGTGGAAAAGCTAGCAAGGACGATTCGCAGCGAGGTCAGGGCAACAAATAGGCCTGGAGAATACAATCTCAGTGACTATGCTCGTCACAAGGTCATTGAGTTCACCAGTGCAATTCTTCTTAAACTGGTATGTAGTCTTGTATCAGAAGGCGCCATCACCAAGCGATCTCTAACGTTGGCTCAGTGCATTCAGCAACACATTTGTGGTGCTGGCAGAAACCAAACTACACTCGGGCTCGCTGTAAAACTACACCACCAGCATGGTAGTTCAGAGCTCATCAAGACTCTCAATGAGCATGGCATCACAAGCACATACGATGAAGTCCTGCGCTTCCGTAAGTCAGTGGCCAAGTTTGTGTTGGACAACCATTCACATTACCACAAGAAACTCGGTTTAAGCACGGAGATCGGCCCTATCTTCAGCTGGGCTGACAACTACGATTTGTACATCTCAAGCCCCAATGGGATGAAGAGCACCCACGCCATGGTGATGGAGTACACCCAGCATCCAACCGGTATCATCGACACAGGAAACATAGGCGTGATGCAGCTGAATATCCCCCGAATCAAGAAACACGAAGCGTCCTCTGTGCGATTCACGCAGCAGTGTATACAGCTAGAGCACTACACGGGGCCTTCCAAGGTGAACCCACCTCTGCTTCTGACGAAAGCTTTGTCCACTGAAGAGTCGCACCTTCAGTCCGCAGCAGTAATCTTCAGTCAGCAGCGAGATGCGGCATGGCTGTCGCAAGTTCACGGGAACGACAGGCCACTTGAGTGGGCAGGCTTCAATGCTCAGCAAGACCGATTGGTGGCAGGTTCTGCCCAGAAGCCCAAGACACTGGTCGTGTTTGGACCGATAATCGACTCACCACCTGCTCACCCCGACACTGTACTAACTACACTTGTGTATCTCGAGAGGACTCTCAATATTTTTGGGATGCAGTACACCCAACTCACAGTCGACCTCCAACTGTATCAGACTGCATGCCTAATTCAATGGAATGACCCGCTGCGCTGGACCAACGTAATATTACACCCGGGTATGATGCACACAATCATGAGTTTCTTGGGCTGTGTAGGAACGCTGATGAAGGCATCTGACGTGGAGATTCTCATCAGCGCAGCTTTTGCTGGCATCACCAGCATAGTATCCGGAAAGGCCTGGACCAACGCTCTTCGTGCATACTGTCTCATCACTGCCGTGTTGCTGAAGAATTTCTATTCGGATGGTGCCAATACTTATGAGGAGCTGGATGTCTACCTGGAGACGGCCAGAGAACACCCAACCGGGAGGCTATGGGTGGATTGCCTTATTAAGCCTACACTGTTGTCTCTCATGTTCTTACGCGCAGAGCGAAATGGTGACTTCCTTCTCCAACAACACTGTCTTAAGGCAATGCTGCCATACTTCTTCGCAGCAGGTCATCAGTATGCTCGCTACCTGAGCTGGTATGTGCGACAGATGGAGCACCTTCCCCAGCGTGCCAAGCAGGACCTACTGGCAGGTGCGCACGTCTGTCGGCATTCGGATGGCGGGACTGCAGTACCAGCAGATCAGTTTGGAGAACAAACCTATATCAAGCGAGGAAAGGGTTCTGGAGGTATGAAGGGCATTTCAACGAGTGCCGAGCAAGTGGCTGTGTGGGTGAACAGTTTCAGTGTGTGTGCCCACCTTGATATCGCCATGGAACATATGTACGATGAAGCTGGGGAGGAGCAGATGTCACATGGTAGAGCAGATGGGGAGGATAACAAGAATAAGCACAAGGAGGAAGGGGAGGGAAGAAGGAGACTGGACGAGACCGATCGGAGGAAGATTGCAGTGGAACTGGAAAAGTACAGTCACCCCCTCAATGACCAGTAACCAGGTGTCTATAACATCTGCAATGGCCAAGTGGCATCAGACACAGTGAACGTTCAAGATGCATTGGCCATTGGGGGTGAGCAGAGCAGGCATTTCTCCACTTTGCTGAGCAGCGAATTCCACAAGACAATAAAGAAGAAGGTCAAAACAATGGAGTCGCTCAAGAAGGCAGTCACTGTCAAAGGAAAGGCCATCTACGACGTCGAGACACTGTTCGGGCGGCTGATAGTCGTGGGGCAGCAGCGCGGCATTGATATGGCTGATGTCTTCCAGTTTGAACTGAGTCCTGTCCCTCCAGCCCTGATCGACGAGTACGGCTGCTTGAGAAAGGGTGACAAGGCCGTGCTCGTCCACTCTCTCGGTGTCTCTGTCAAGACTCCATCTGCTCCAGACGTTGTGCTAGCTGATGGCGGCCAGCTTCTGTACAACGTTGTCTGGCCAGTCTCCGGCACTACAGGTGACCTGGCTGCAAGCTTTGGAACTCGACTGGCCCACTACCCTCCTGTCTCCAAGAAAGTCGTTCTGTTCGACAGATATGATCAAGAAGCTCCCAGCGCAAAGGACCATGAGCGGACAAGAAGAGGATCAGCCAAGGAAGTCCGGCTAACCCCAAACACCCCGCTTCCATGCCGAGAAGTTATTCTTCACAATTCCAAGAACAAGAATCTGCTCAACAACATTCTATGCAGCTATCTCCTTGCACACAACATCCAACTGGTTAACAAGTTGGACTGTGTCGTTACCCATGCTGAGGCAGACGTCACCCTCTGACGCTACATGCTGAAAGCGGTTTGCAGAAGGCGCCCAGACCATCCGAATTCTCAGCAATGACACTGATGTATTCGTTCTCTTAGTGTACTGGACATCGAGGATGCGAGTTGTCGCCAAAATTCAGATGGAAAAGTGGAATGGCGATGTCTTGGACATCAACAACACTGTTCAGCAGTTAGGCCCCAGAAAATGCAGCTAACTTCTCGGTGTCCACGCACTGTCAGGATGTGATACAGTGTCGTACCCCTTTGGAAAAGGAAAACAGTCAGCACTGAAGCTCCTAGAGGTAGATATGCCAGGTCTCGATCAAGTGCTTGGACAGCCTGGCGTAACCCACGCTCAGCTCCAGGAGACTGCATACACCTTCTTCTTACCCCTCTATGGACACAAGAGGTCTACAACAATGAATGACGCACGTGTTCACTTGTACCGTGGCCGTAAGAACCCTCCGCCACTGAAGAAACTCCCACCGACTGATGCAAACCTGCAGCTTCACATGCTCCGAGCTCATCTTCAGATGCTACTGTGGAAAGCAGCAGACCAACGTGATCCACCCGAAGAAGCTCAAAATATTGCCAACGTTGGTTGGAACATCGAAGGATCCACCATCACAGCATCCGTCTCAACAGCGCCACTTGCTCCCCAAGCACTCCTGGATGTAGTCAGCTGTAGCTGCACTGCAGATGTCAAGGCATGCAGTAGTAGATGCTGCAGCTGCAACAGCGCAAGCCTTTCATGCACGGACTACTGCAAGTGCGAGGGAGGAGACATCTGCTGTAGTCCTTTCGTCAGGAAGCAGATGGACATCGAAGAAGGGGATGTGGATGATGAATAGATGTACACTTTATTTGCTTGTTATATATACTTGACGCGACCGAAAAAAAAGGAAAAATTTGCTCATAGTGGCTCTGACAAAGTGATCGTTTGACCAACTTGCCCTTAAGCAATTGACTTGAGACTTTCAGAGAATGTGTAGAAAAAAATTTTGTTCAAAGTCAAGAAATTTCGGCCGAAACGCCTTTTTAGTTAAGGAGATATTTAGAAAAATTTGATAGGGGGAGCCATTTTGGCCCCCCCATGCGAAATTTTTTTACCTTTGAACTTTGATTTGACCTTGACATCGACCCCGGTTCCCAAAAATAACTTCAGAAATAGACTCCCCATCCCGGAAAACCCATAAAAAGAGGTATTACACGACCTTCTATGTCATCGAGATGAAAGGTTGAAAATTGGTCGAAATCAAAGTAGCTGAGGCCGCCATCTTGAATTCTGAAAAATGCTGAATGTTACACAAATAGCAACCAAGCTAATTTTGCTCTCCTAACCATATGAAATACATTTCCACAAAAAAAGTTTACAGTAATTAACATTGCAGGGTCAACATTTTGGCAACTCGACTATCAGTCAGTGAAGTCACAGGAAGAAATAATTGTGCTCTGCCATTGTTTTCACCAATATTAATATTAATATAAAAGAACGTATCAATTAGTGAAGTAACAGGAAGAAATAATTATTCTCCGCCATTCTTTTCACTAATATTTGTATTCACAACAAATAACTTGTTTGCACTAATATTTATGTAAATATAAATTAAATTCTCAATCAGTGAAGTTACAAGAAGGAATAACTATGCCTCGCCATTGTTTGCACTAATATTTATATCTATATAAAATAACGTATCAATCAGTGAAGTTAAAGGAATTGTTAATTATGATGCGCAACACCTTGTACTAAAGTGTACATAGGAAATAGAGGTGCTTCTGAAGTATAGGTTAAATAGGAAATACTAGTGCTTCTGCAGTATAAGGCTCATAGGAAATATTGGTGCTTCCGCTATATACGGTACATAGGAAATATCTGTGAGTTTGCAGTATAGGCTACATAAAATATATCCGAGCTTCCGCAGTGTACGGTATATAGGAAATACCGGTGTTCCGCAGCATGTGGTACATAAGAAATATCGGTGCTCCTGCAGTATTGCGTGCATAGGAAATACCGGTGTTTCTGCAATCTAGGGTGAAACAGGAAATATGTTTTAGTTATTTGGTCTCGAAGGGGAAAACTGTGAAAAATCTTCTTTTTTTCATAACTAAATGTATTTCGTTCAGTGGGGGAGAGTAAAAAAGAATGGGGAGAAGGGAAACATTTTTTTTCTTTTACTAAAAATATTTCTTTGGGTGGGGGAGAGTAAAACATTTTAGTTGGGGAGAATAAATGTTTTTGTTTTCTTTCGCTAAAAATATTTATTTTGGTGGGGAAGGATAAAAGAAAAAAATTGGGGGTGCAGGTATTTTTTTTTTCTTACAAGAAATAAATATTCTTAGGAGTTTTGGCCTTACCTCATCCTTTTTGAGAGGTGTGGACGTGATATAGTATTTGTTCTGCTTCTTACTAGAAAAATATGCGAATGAAGGTTTCTGCAGTAAACCGCCCCTTTTGAATAGGTTTTTAGGGGGCTTGTGCAGTATTGCGCCTCTATGGAATACGTTTACTTCTTCTTCTTCTTCTTCTTCTTCTTCTTCTTCTTCTTCTTCGTGAACAGGGGCACAAATGCAACATATGTGTTCTTTGATATGACAAGGGCGCATTAACATGAGTTATTTTTTATGATAGTTACGCTACATGAACAAACATTATTTTGATTATTTGATTCGACAGGGGTGCATTAATATGAGTAATTATGTATGAATACCGTGGTGGGTATAGGTATGTAAATAGTATCTGCACCGGGGCGGTGATAGGTACGTATATAGCATGCGCACCGGGGAAGAGATAAATACGCATTTACTATTTGCACCGGGGCAGAGATCGATACGTATATAGTGTCGGCACCGGGGCAGAGATAGGTACGTATATATTATTCGCACATGGGCGGCGATAGGTACCTATATTGTATGCGCATATTGGGGGGGGGGGGGCGATATGTGCGTATACTGTAGTCGCACCGGGGCGGCGATACATACTTATATAGTATGCGCACCGCAGCAGAGATCGGTATGTGTATAGTATGCCCACCGGAGCAGATAGGTGGTACGTATATAGTGTGCACACCGGGCGGAGATAAGTACCTATATAAAAAGCGCAAACAGAGGATGTGATTTTAATGGAAAAATGTCATAGTTTTGCCCTGGGCAACTGAAGCGGAGTGGTTGGGAAGAGAAAGCTTTCGCCGAAGTTTACAGGGAAGTCGAAAGGGAGAGAGGGGACTTATTTATATATATATATATATATATATATATATATATATATATATATATATATATATATATATATATATATTGCATAAAGGGCAGTTGTCTGTGTGTGTGTTTGTTTGCTTGTGTGTTTTGATGTGCAGCATCTCCTAAAAAACTACGTGGCACCATGTCAAAAAGTTTACATCCTTAGGACCGCAAATATCCGGAGATCATAATATCTAAACATCCCAAAAAACGGTTCACTTGCTGAGGGTCAACTGGACTTGTTTCTGTCAGAGGGTCGCAGTTTTTTGTATTTTTTAGACTTTTTTCAACGTTATTTAGTACTAATTTGGAAATTCTCCAACGTATTCATGTACTAATCTGTTAAAAATGCTGTCACTGAAAATCGCCCATAATCCCTTGCCGGATGTACCCGGTCTTGCCCTAAATTGTTTCCGGTTGCATCAGGTTATCCCAGCCCTTCTGTCCGGAGGTATCAATAACACCAGAGGAAGGCTATGTTAAGAGTGTGTAGTGAAACAAGAGTTGCTCAATCACGTCCGCACCTAGCAACCAAACATTTTTTTTAAAACTTAATATATTTCTTTAGTGGGAGGGGGGATAATTTCCGGGGGGGGCGGGCAGGGGGGTTCTTCATAGTTTCTTTTCAAGATTTTTCTTTTTCTTTTTTCAAGATTATGTTATTAAAGATTTTCTTTTTCGGGGGTGCTTCTACAATATATGACCCAGAGGCTTCTGCAGTATAGGCACCGTGGGTGCTTCATAGTATAGGATCCAGAGACTTCTGCAGTATAGGGACCGCAGGTGCTTCTGCAGTATATGATCTGAGGGTGCTTCTGCAGTATACAGACCATGGGTGCTTCTGCAGTATAGGGACCGGAGGTGATTCTTGTGCTTCTACAATATAGGACTCGGAGGCTTCTGCAATATAGGGGCCGGAGGGGTGCTTTTTCAGCATAGGCACCGCGGGTTCTTCTGCAGTATATGGGGCGATGGTGCTTCTGCAGTATACGGACCATGGGTTCTTCTGCAGTATACGGACCGGGGGTGCTTCTGGTGCTTTTACAATATAGGAACCGGAGGCTTCTGCAGTATATGGGCCAGGGGGTGCTTCTGCAGTATATGCACCAAGGTTGCTTCTTCAGTATAGAAACCGACGGGGCTTCTGCAGTATACATACATGGGTGCTTCTGTTACTTCTACAATATATGACCCGGATAATTCTGCAGTATAGGGATCAGGGGGCTTCTTCTGCAGTATAGGCACCAATGGCGCTTCTACAGTATAGGCCAAGAGGCGTCTGCAGTATAGGGGCTGGGAGTGCGTCTGCAGTATATGAGCCGAGGATGCTTCTGCAGTATATATACCTTAGGTTCTTCTGCAGTATACCGACCGTGGGTGCTTCTGATGCTTATGTAATATAAGACCCGGAGGCTTCTGCAGTATAGGGATCGGGGTGCTTCTGCAGTATAGTCTCAGGGAGGCTTCTGGTGCTTCTACAGTGTATGACTCAGCACCTGGGGTGCTTCTACAATATAGGACCTGGTGGTTCTGCAGTATAGGGACCAGAAGGAACTTCTCAAGTATAGGCACCAGTGGCGCTTCTACAGTATAGGACCGAGCAGCGGGTCTGCTTCTACAATATAGAACCCGGAGGTTTGTGCAGTATATGGGCCAGGGGGTGCTTCTGCAGTATAGGCACTGGGACGCTTATACAGTATAGGACTCCGAGGCTTCTGCATTATATGAACCGAGGGTACTTCTACAGTATATGGACCATGGGTGCTTCTGCAGTACACGGACAATGAGTGCTTCTTGTGCTTCTACATTATAGGACCCAGCACCGGAAGTGCTTCTACAATATCGGAACCAGACGCTTCTGCAGTATTGGGAGCGGAGGATGCTTCTGCAGTATAGGCACCGTGGCGCTTCTACAGTATAGGACAACGCACCGGAGGTGCTTCTACAATATAGGACCCAGAGACTTCTGCAGTAAAGGGACCAGGGGTGCTTCTGCTGTATATAAGCCGAGGGTGCTTCTGCAATATACATACCATAGGTACTTCTGAAGTACACAGAGCGGGGGTGGTTATCGTCCTTCTACAGTATAGGACCCAGCACAGGGGGTGTTTCTACAATATATGACCCGGAGGCTTCTGCAGTAAAGAGACCAGGGGTGCTTCTGCAGTATAGGCATAAGGGGCGCTTCTACAGTATAGGATCCCGAGGCTTCTGCATTATATGAGCCGAGGGTGCTTCTACAGTATATAGACCATGGGTTCTTCTGATGCATATGGAACAAAGGTGATTCTGCAGTATACGGACCGGGGCTGCTTCTGTCGCTTCTACAGTATATAACCCAGCATCAGGGGTGGTTCTACAATATCGGACCCAGAGGCTTCTGTAGTATAGGGACTAGGGAGTGCTTCTGCAGTATAGGCACCGGGGCGCTTCTACAGTATAGAACTCAGCACTGGGGCTGCTTCTACAATATAGGACTCATAGGCTTCTGCAGTATAGGGACCGGGTGTGCTTCTGCAGTATAGGCCCCAAGGCGCATCTACAGTATAGGACCCAGTACTCTGGGTTCTTCTACAATATAGGACCCGGAGTTATCTGCAGTATAGGAACCGTGGGGTTCTTCTGCAGTATATATACCAGGGGTGCGTTTACAATATAGGACCCAGAAGCCTCTGCAGAATAAAGACCACTGGTGTTTCTGCACAATACGGACCATGATCGCTTCTGCGCTATAGGCAACGGGGTGCTTCTACTGTATATGAGCCGAGGGTTCTTCTGCAGTATACGTACGAGGACTGGTTCCGCAGTATAGGCACCGGGGGTACTTCTGTAGTATAGGCACCGGGGCACTTCTACAGTATTTGACCCAGAGGCTGGAGAGATGGGGGGGGCGGTGACAATTTTAGGGGGAGGGGGCAAATCATTTTGGGCGTCGGGCAAGATAGGTACATATAAAGTATGCGTACCCTTGCAGAGATAAGTAAGTATATTGCAAGCGCACCGGGGCGGCGATAGGTATGAATATAGCATGCGCACCGGGGCGGCGATATGTATATATATAGTATGTGCACCGGGGTGACAATAGGTATGTGTATATTAGTACGTAAAGGCGGGACAGGTACGTATATAGCCCCTGCACAGGGGCGGGCAATAAGTACGAATATAGCATGCGGACTGAGGCGGTAATAGGTATGTATTTAGCATGCGCTCCTGGGCGGCGATATGTACGTATATAGCACACACAGCGGAGCGGCGATAAGTACGTATATAGCACGCGCACCGGGGCGGCGATATGTACATATTTAGTATTCGCACTGGGGCAGCGATAGGTACTCATGTAGTCTGCACACCGGGGTGGCATTAGGTACTTACATAGTATCTGCACCGGGGCGGGAATAGGTACGTATTGAGCATTTGCACCGGGGCGGCGATACGTACGTATTTAGTATTCGAATCAGGGCGGCGATATGTACATATATAGTATCTGCACCGGGGCGGCAAAAGGTACGTGTATAGTATGCGCGCCGGGGCGGCGACAGGTACGTATATTGTATAAATACTAGGGCGGAGATAAGTACCTATATAGTATGTACACCGGAGTAGAGATATGTACTTATTTAGAAGGGGCAGACAGAGGTGGTGCTTTTGCCCTGGGCAACGTAAGTTGAAGGGTTGGGGAGAAACAGCTTTCGCAAAAGGCAACATGAGAAAGTAGCGGTGAATTGGGGCGACCACAGTAGAGAAAAGTAGAAAGATAAAGAGACGACTAGTAAGAGAGGTAGAATATACAGATGTTACACATGCGATTTTCCTTCAATTATATGTTTTTTCTGACCACGAGCAACGCAAGGTAGTCCCGCTAGTATATATATATACATATATATATATATATATATATATATATATATATATATATTTATCTCTATATCTATATCTATCTATCTATCTATCTATCTATCTAGCGCTATATATATATATATATATATATATATATATATATATATATATAAAGAGAGAGAGAGAGAGAGAGAGAGAATAAAAAGAGTGATAAATATGCGACGATTGTCCAAATTTACAGGTAAGTCCAAAAGCACTTAAAGGGGATTTTGAACTTACCTGTATTTTGAGCACTTTCTCTGCACTGCTCCCACGCAAAGAGTTTTCTTCACATTCTACAATTCATCGGACTTCTTTTCAACGGAAATTTACCACCCGGACAATCTGTATATCTTTTTCACGGAACTTTTATTTTCATCACTGCGTTTTTTTTAACAAAAATTCTTTTAAAAATAATTTTCATATTTTTCAAATATTTGAACTTTGTTTTTTTCGAAAGCCAACTTATCCATCTGTATTTCTCCTCTGATGATAAGATCTTGATCTTTGAAAAGCCTTGGCTTAAGGAAAGAATAATAAACACTAGTTTATTACTGAATACACCTTGCATTGAACAATTGAAATTTGAAATAAATTTGGACAATCGTCGCATATTTATCACTCTTTTTTCTTCTATCTCTACAATTGCTCTATCTCGTATATTGAGCTATTCCTCTTCACAATAGGCTCCATCTACTAAAAGTTTTACTTTGGTTTATATTTGATCCTATATATATATATATATATATATATATATATATATATATATATATATATATATATATATATATAATGTGTGCGAGTGTGTTTTATCAGGGCGAGAGAAGTGTTTGTGGATGCAATAATTATGTTTCTCACGCACTGTGTAATAAACTCGTATGAGTGAAAAAACGGTTTCGAATTTTTTTAAGGCATACATAGTCATAATAGAATGGAGCCTTCTCGGTAGTCATCAATACGAATGTAAACATATATTTTCAGTTACATATAGAGTGAGTTTAGTTCAGGCAAAGAGACTAGTAGGTTTACAGTTTGTTTGTTTTGCTTTATCAAATAGTCCGCAAGTGATTTATTGTTAAAAATAGTCATTTATATTTGAAATACGCACCACACAAAGTATTTCATTTTCGGTTTTGATGGTATGACATAAAAAAGTGTAATGGAATCTGTAATGCATTATTTTTGCTAGAGGGTGTGCCATCAGGGCGATCTTTATATTATCCGCCATTACACACACATATGAATATTTCACAGTAAGTAAGATTAAAATAACACCTGTAAATTTCTGTTCACATGATAACGCTTCAAATTATAACTGCCCATTAATAATAACACATTTTATATACATCACAAACTAGACTACATTTACATTGGTGTAGATCCTATTAGAATGTACCTCACATTTCTAGGGTTCAACTGCTGTTCAGACGTATATAGTGATGCCCACCTGCACAAGGTTCTAGTTCCACCTCAAGGCCGTGTTAAAGGTCCAGAGCGCCATCTTTGAGTGACTTGTATTCGGCAATATATCCTATTAGAGGTTCACTTTACATTTAAGAAATACATCAATTATCGGACAAGAATTGACGCTTTTTACTTTCGTTTCCACGTATTGATAACCGTTTCTTCTATTGATATATGAAAAACAACTTTATTTTGGTTTACTAATTACTCTCTTGCCTTTTTATTATTTCTAGGAGCGACAGAATTTTTACTAGCTCGTTTTATGTGGGGAAATTAACGAAATATAAAATAAGACTTTAATACGTGTTACATGTTTAAGAATATGAATAAAGGCTTCAGTATACATTTGGAAAAACATATATATTGCAGGAAAGAGTGCGTGTGATTTACTGCGCAAGTTTACCATACTGTCTCTAAATTAAAAGAAATTAGATATTGATTTAGACGAAATTAAAAAATGGAATACATCTATCGAAAGTAAAGCGTGTATTTGAAACAACAGTATTCATAAATAAATTAGTAAAACTCCATAATGCATTATTTATCGGGAAAGTTACCTAACTTTTTTATATACGATATACGTTTATCCCATGTAATATTTATAAGAGTTGTCGGCTAATAGCGATCTAAAAAGGTAACAGTTTTTATATTAAATGACAAAAATAGAAAAATACTTAAAAATTAATTCGGAAAATGTCGCATGAAATTCAATCATATTTTATTGTGCATAATAGTTTTTACAAAACCTGTTTTACTTTAGTTGAATCTTACTTTATCAGATTAATTCTTATTCAAGAATTTCTTGTAAACGATTTTCCCGTCGACACATTTCTCAAATATCTCATAATATATCTTTCTCCCACAACACTTGACTCTTTCCATCTTCCTGTATATCTTGTCAATACAGCAAATAAAAGACTCTGGCTTGTAATCCCATGGACCACATTTCCCTACAAGAAAAATAGAAAAGTGAAAGACAGGATACACACTGAGATATAACAGTGATACATGTTTAAGACAGTATTTCCTTTGAAATCAAAATAATTCGACAGTGGGAGCATATGAAAAATAGATTAGATTAGTTCAAGATTGATTATAAGTATCAAATAGACAAGCAATCTCATATGTACAAAGGGGAAAATGAAATGGAACGTCAGACATTCAGACATGTAAACTGATGATTCAATACTTCGACTAGTAACAATAGTATAAATTCTTATTAAGCCTCACAAAACTTTCTATGTTTCCACTAACACATATTTGTATCATGAAGTGCAAAGTATTGACAGGTATTTTGAGAGGCAAATACAACAAAGAATAACTACTAAAATTTAATGCATGTTTATCGTTCAATAGAAACGTACTCAAATCAAAAGAGATACAATAATGTGGATAGGTATAAAACCGTATCTATACATAATATAAGCGTCTTAGAATAGAGTGTAGACCTGCTTTCAATTCAATGCTACTGTTAACTAGTAACACGTTTTTGCATGAAAATAAAAATAACAATGATAGTAGTGATAATTTAAAAAAAAAGAATCATCAAGTTTTCACTAATCAGATTAATAGTAATAAAAATTAATAATTATGAAAATAATATTAATATTAATGTTATTAATAATACTAATCTCAATATTAATACTCCCATAAAACATATGCCAACGGAATACTTAAGTACCAATACACATACATCTATCAATATATATTTCACTATGTGTACATATTTATATATTTGTTCGTACAGGATGTACTTATACGCTATTTAACTGATCATCATCAATTCTGGAACACAACTTTAAGGAATAACATGTTGCATTGTTGTATTTAGTAAACTATAGTATTAAGCAAAAAGATAAAAAATGGATGTATTCGTTTCGTGAAACTTCACGTACTACTGACTTGTTCTCAATTCTAAACAATAGTTACTATACATCAATTAATAAGCATTCCTCGAATTTCAGTTTATTCGGAGTATTTAAAGAACTTTTTAGGGAAAGCCTAATATGAAGACAGCTTCCCATTTGCTAAATCAAATATATCAGATTTGAAATCAATTTGATCCATAGACATTAGACAATTTCTCATTAGACACTTTCTCCCTGCATTTGAAGTGTGTCTTAAGACTCTGTACATATTTAGCCTTACAGTATACTCATGTTTTATTCAAAATCATTTTAACGAAAATGTAATACTAATTCTTACAATAAATTGCAGTAGTATTATAACATGATGTCCATCTTCGTAAAGGAACATACAACTCGTGCAAAACAGTTCTGCTTAGTCCATTTATTTTACACGTATTGGGACATATTAATCAGCAATATATATATATATATATATATATATATATATATATATATATATATATATATAAATTAACGCGTCTGTTAACAGTTTTTCAAAAATGTTCAAATATATTTTTTTACGGTGCTTTCAAAATTGTAGTAACACTTATATTATTAATCTCAAGCACCGGACATTTGAACAAACTCTCCAATAACATCGGAAGAGATCGCCAATTTACGGCCACGCCGACATATTTCCACCATGAATCATTAAAAAATGCAATGTCTGTTTACCATGATTATGGGTTTTTAAACCGAAAATTCGGATTTCTAAAACGTCAAAAAATATGATTAAATAAATGTTCATTCTGTTAACGGGTTTGTCAAAAATGTTAAATAATGTATATATATATATATATATATATATATATATATATATATATATATATATATATATATATATATATATATATATATATATGCGTTTTGGTCATTACAGAGAGCAGGAGCGCTCCGAAAAATGGATAGGAGTAGAAATGGAAGTCGGGAGATATGTCATAACGGTGGAAGGCTTTGTCGACTCTTCTTGTTCATTTCAGCAGAAAAGTCGGACATCAAAAAATGGTCTGCTTGCTAACCCGACAGACTAGGACAGACCAGTGAACACTAGTGGTCTAAGTGATATGGTAGTATTCTCAAATTCATTCTTTCTTACCCCATACAGAACTTCTGTCAAGTGTGTTATGTAGGAATAAACTGTTGAAAAGCAATCCACGGCGTTCAGTAGTTTTCTTCGTGACAGCGATAGTAATAATGACAGCAAAATATTATACGTAAGGGTAAGGAAATATGGAACACACACACACATACATATATATATATATATATATATATATATAACATATATATACATACATGTATATATATATATATATATATATATATATATATATATATATATATATATATATATGTAATAATCGTGAAAGTCTAGCACCGTGAATTTGGGAAAAAGTGTATGCCATTTGGGACCAAGTTAGTTCCGCACGAGCTTTGAATAATTTAGACAACAAGAAAGCTACCCCTGCCTCTCCGGCTAAGTGTATCTTAATTTCGATAAAAGATGTGCCGGTAGCCTTTGTCTCGTAATTCCAGCCTGAGTTTACGAATTACGTTCGATCTTATGCGACTGCATGCGACTGCCTGCAACAACCACTCCTTCACTGATGAGTACAAAAATCCCGAAACGATATCGTTTATAGGTAAGAACAATTTTATAATTAAGAAACATATTTATAGATGAAAGCCCCTTTAAAGATGTAATAGTTTTGAAAGTAGAGCACCGTGAAATCAGGAAAACGTTTGTTGTCATTTGCGTTGAACACTCAAGAGGACAATAAAGCTTCCCCTGCCCTATCGCGTAAATGTATCTTAATTTCAATGACTGCCTGTTCTGATTGACGGTAGCGGTGTGGTCCCTAGCGTTTGTCTCGTAATTCTAGCATAAATCTACGAAGTGCTTCCGATTCTATGCGACTGCATGCTAGACCACTCCTGCACTTATAAAGGAAAAAAGCCTCTAACGGTATTGTTTGTAGGTAAAAACAATTTCATATTTTATTAAAAAAACACACGCATATATATTTGTAATCTAGGTAAAGTAACCATATGCACAGGTTAAACATCCAAAGAATTTCAACAGGGCTTATAGAATAATGTTCAATAGTAAATAGAGCTATTTATATTAATATTTTTATTCATACATACATGTACACAAAGCTGCTACACTTACTTGAGACAAGACATTCTACCTGACTAATAAACTCATCTAGAACAGAAATGTGTAAGATTAATAAACAGAAATGTGTAAGATTAATAAAAAAGTACGAAAGAAAAAACTCACTCAAACAAACTACTTAGGAATTAAACCAATTAGTGAATACGACGGGAACAATTAACTGGGTCTCCAAGATTGAATGTAAAACAAAATGTCCATTCATTCAAATTCACATTGTAAATTACTACCTATCCAGATCAAAAGAACTGTTCGAAAGAACTGTTAAGGAATAGGCAGATTATATGGTGTAAATGTCCGTTTAATCAGATTGTTTAAACAACACTAGGTAACATATGCTTAAAGTTAAGTATGTTACATTTCACACCGAATAATATCTTCCATAACATTTTTACTAAGAAGAACTTTAAATTAAATTATGGTTTTAGTGAAAAGTTAGAAAAAAGTAAAAAACATCATGATAAAATATAAAACAACAACACTAACACTGAATCCAATGATGAAACAAAAAAGAGAACAACCTAGAACTGCATAAATAAAACAGTGTCTGTTTCAGCAAAAATGTCTACCAAACGACGATTACAACTAAAGAATATCAACTCACAACAACTATTGTATATGCATGCTGGTTTTATCTTCGACGAAATATATAGTAAGCATTAAGTATCTTTTAATTATTTTGATTATTAAATAAAAGTTCACGTTTTATATTCCACTGGGGTCGAACAAATAATGATAAATCTCCAGTAATACAACAAAAAACACTACGACCTATAACTACATAAATAAAACAGAATAACCGCTGCAGCATTATATACCACTGGGATCTTACAAATAATAATAATAAATCACAACTACGCAAAGGGAACATCATTAGACAAAATAGAACCTTTAAGTCTCTAAATACCCAATGTCATATATGCCTTAATGAAAAGCTTGATATAATTAGATTTGGTGATGTAGATAAAAAATCACTTTGCATATTTGTTTACTCATTTGTTTTTGATTTTTTATTTATTTACTCACTTATGTTTAAGATAAAAATCCATTAACATATTTACTTGTTTATTAACTTACATATTCACCGATTCTTTAATCTATTTACATATTTATTTATTTATTTATTTATTCATGTTCTCCTGAGCAAGCTATATTGCACTTGATAATTTAATCATATCATATGTATATTATAAATTCCTACATTTCTATTGGATTTATTGAATCACCACCGCTTTTATTATTATCTCAACTGTTTCATTATCATTGTTGGTGTTATTATTATTATTATTATTATTATTATTATTATTATTATTATTATTATTATTATTATTATTATTATTTGTATTATTATTATTATTATTTGTATTATTATTATTATTATTATTATTATTATTATTATTATTATTATTATTATTATTATTATTATTATTATTATTATTATTATCATCATTATTGTTATTATTATAAGCAGCAGTGGTAGTAGTAGTAGTACTATTGGAATCTTCCATATTTTTCACAACTGTCATAACTTTGTTTGTCATCGCCATCTCAATTATCACTATTATTGTTGGAGTAATTACCATAATTATTTCATTCGCAATCCGATTATTATTTGTAGTACTAGTAATTGTATTACTACCATTAAAATTGTAACCATTATAATCACCATCACCTTCGAGTACCATAAGGTTTCATATAATTTATGTTGTCCTCAGTACTGTTTTCATTATTATTATCTTTACGTTTATTACTTTTTGTGTCTGGATCCGTTTTTTATTACTACTTTTTCCATTCTTTGTTTTAAAGTATAAACATCTAAGTGAAATATCTGGAATTGCTGCCTAAGAAACGTTTAGTTTCTAATATTAAAGATCGATAACATTGACATTCTAGTGTAGCGGCTTATTGTGCATGTCTGTAAACATATAACATTATATATATATATACATATATATATATATTTGTATGTATGTGTTTATGTGTGTGTATACACAAGTAAGTGATAGGCAATGCTCGAAATATAATAGATTTTTAAAGATATAATATATATTGTTGAAGATATAACATATATTGTTATTTTCCTTTTAATTAGATATATATATATAAATATATATATATATGTATATATATATATATATATATATATATATATATATATATATATACATATATATATATGTATGTGTGTATGTTTGTGTCTTTTAAGGTTTCATGGCGAGAGAGAGGTTTGTGGATAAGATATATTTGCTCCCCACTCGGGGTTAAAATACATAACAATGGAATAAACGGTTACCCTTTATTACACGATTTCAAAATAGAATTTAGCTTTTCCAGCAGTTATCAATATGAATGAGCAACTTTTTTTTTCATTAAATATAGAGTGAGTGTGTAGAATATCTAACCTCTGATTACAGTTTCGCGTGAACTGTTATTCGGGATTCGGAGATTGGTAACATTACTCTCACAAACGTCCAGTGATAAAACAAAACTGATGAGTGTCTCTTAGTAAGAATATATATATATATATATATATATATATATATATATATATATATATATATATATGGGTATACATATATACTAATATGTATATACGCACACATATATATATATATACATATATATATATATATTTAAGATGCAATATAATGAGAAAATATACATCTGAACATATGTATAAGTACATATATATATATATATATATATATATATATATATATATATATATGGGAAGAGAAGGATGAAGGTAATCCGACGTGATGGTAAAATGAAAAAGGAAAACCAAAAAAACTGGATGTTTTTTTATGTGTACATCAACGTTTCGTCTTTATTTATAAGACTTCATCAGGATGATGATATAGGGAAAAGATATCATGCAAGCACGGATACATGAAGGGTAGACATGTTGGGAAGAAAAATAAAATAAAATGAAAAATAATGGCAGCGTCTAAGCTGGACGTCCGTACTTGTTAGAGAATGAAAAATGAGTGGGAGAAAAAAGGGGAAGGGTGGAGGGAGCAAGGACTACTGTGGCTGGCGATGAGAGAAAGAGGTGGGGGATGAGCAGGGGTAAAATGGATGGCAGAGAGAGATTGGGGGAAAAGGGGGAGGGGGTGTCTGACCAGATGGCTGCGGTCGAGACCGAAGGGGAAGAGTGAGTTGGAACGTTTGTGTGTGTGGGGTGTGTGCAGGGAAATGGGGATGGGCAGAGAGGGAGGGGGGGGGGGCTGTGATCTCGGTGGATGGGCGAAAGCCATAGTCCCAGAGAGCGTTTGAAGAAAATGAGGGAATTTAAGAAGAGGCATGGGAGAAAACGGATGAGAGGGGGAAGAGGGAGGATTTGTCGTGATAGGGTGTGAAATATTTGAAATATTTGGAAAATGATAGCAATGAGTGGGGGATTGGAGTGGGTGGGGGAGGGGGTGATTGAAAGGGTGGGTGAGGAATATATTTGAAATATTTGGAACATGAGAAAGTTTATTTGGACTGTAGTATTAAAAATGTGAGGGAAAGAAAAATGAGGAAAAAATAAGAGAAGATACAGGGAGAAAAGGGAAGGGTGTGGGTGAATGGAAGAGTGTCATAAGGTTAGAGATGAAAATAAAAGTTAGCCATGATCAGGCAAAAGACTTTGTTCAGTGAGGATGATCTTGCTTATTAAGGGTGATAGGTTAAAGAAACCATTTCGCTGCTTGATAGTAGTGGAGGATGTGATGAGTGCAGTTTCCAATAATCTTCGCCGAGATTTGTTGTGGATGTGTTTAGTGATTTTGGCTTGTTCAAATTTGAATGCATGACCATATTCTAGAGCATGGGAGAAAAGTGCACTAAGAGGGTTGTTGTTTTTTATATCCCTTTTATGTTCATTTAATTCGTTTCTTTAATTCGCGTTGTGTTTCTCCCACGTAGAATTGATGGCAATCATTGCAAGGGACAGTGTATAAGCCGGCATGGGATGTGGGTGTTTTTTGGAAATGTCTGGATGTGTTTAAAGTTTGTTTTATGGATTGAGAAGTGGTTTGTACTATTGGAATGCCTAATTTGTTGAGCGTGTTGCATATGGATGTGTTATTGGAGTGCGTGGGTAGGAGAAGGGGTCTGTCTATGAGAGAGGTGTTAGGGGTTTGATTTTTTTGTGTGGTGTTTCTGGAGAATATTTGGAAGGCTTTTTTCTTGGCATTTAATATGAAATGTGTGGGGTATTGCAATGTTTTTAGGGAATTAAAAATGTATTTTATTTCTTCATCTATGTGTGGGGGGCTACATATTCTAAGGGCGCGTAGGAAGAAGCCTATAATTATACCTGTTTTGATCTTGCTATGATGGTGGGAGTAGAAATGTATGTAGTCATTTTTGTGAGTGTTTTTGCGGTGTACCTTAAATTCTAGTTTATTGTTGGACTTAATTATAAGAGTATCAAGGAAGGGAATAGAGCCGTTTATTTCAGTCTCATGGGTGAATTTTATGGAGGGTTCTACTGTGTTGAGTTTATCCTTGCTAACAACAACAACATACTCATATCACCATCTGACAAAGGAGGGGGCATAGTAATCATGGACAAAAATTCATATATCAAAAAAATATCTACTCTATTATCCGACGAAAACATATACACTTAAACTGACCAAAAAACTATAGATAAAAACATAGAACATTTTAACAAATCTTTCAAACACCTAATTAAGAACAACAAAAAATGGGCATCAAACATTGAGTATCACCCTATCATTCCCACATTATACGGGCTCCCCAAAACCCACAAACCTGACACCCCCATGCGTCCAATTGTATCAAGCATAGGTAGCACCACACACAAAATCGCACGGGCCATAGCTAACATCCTCACTCCACTAATGGGTACCATCAGTCCCTCCCACATAAAAAATTCAGGCGACCTTCTTAGCAGAATAAAAAACATCAACGTAGAAAATAAAAATATACACAGCCTAGATGTAACTTCGCTCTACACTAACGTACCTGTAAAAAAATGCCTACACTTACTTCACACACATATAAAGAAAACAAAAACCGACCTACCTTTTCCCCCCAACATTTTTATAGAAATAATTAGACTCATCACTGACATAACATATTTCCAATTTAACGAAGTATTCTACAAACAAAAATTTGGACTCCCCATGGGCAACCCCCTTAGCGGTGTATTGGCCTGCCTCTTTTTAGAATTCTTAGAATCCGGTCCTTTCAAATATAGACTACCTCCTAACATCGAATACTTTAGATACATAGATGATATTTTAATTTTCCTCCCCACAGACACACAAATCATTCATGTTAAGGATAAACTCAACACAGTAGAACCCTCCATAAAATTCACCCATGAGACTGAAATAAACGGCTCTATTCCCTTCCTTGATACTCTTATAATTAAGTCCAACAATAAACTAGAATTTAAGGTACACCGCAAAAACACTCACAAAAATGACTACATACATTTCTACTCCCACCATCATAGCAAGATCAAAACAGGTATAATTATAGGCTTCTTCCTACGCGCCCTTAGAATATGTAGCCCCCCACACATAGATGAAGAAATAAAATACATTTTTAATTCCCTAAAAACATTGCAATAGAACAGAGGGGGGATGCTGAGGGGACGCGGGTAAAATTTAATAGACGCAAAGAGTGTGTAGTGAAGCAAGGGTTGCTCAATCTGTCCGCATCTAGCAACCGCGCGTTTTATTAACAAAAATGTGTAGGGAAGCAAGGGTTGTCTAATCAGAAGCCGCCACTTTTCTTAACAAGAGTGTGTAGGGAAAAAAGGATTGCTCAATCATTAACTGCAGTATAGCGTACCTATAAAATATTGGTGCTTCTGCAGTATAGGGTACATAGAAAATATCGGTGCTTCTGCAGTATATTCTACATAGGAAATATCGGTGCTTCTGCAGTATAGTCTACATAGGAAATATCAGTGCTTCTGCAGTATGGGGTACATAGGAGATATAAGTGATTCTGCAGTATGTGATTATATGGATATGTTCGTGCTGCTGCAGTATGCGGTACATAGAAAATACCGGTGCTTCTAATATTTAAAATCTATATACAATAACTTCTCAGTCAGTGAAGTCACAAGAAAAAATAATTGTGCTCTGCCATTGTGTGCACTTATATCAATATTAGTATGAAAGAACGTATCAATCAATGAAGTTACAGGTATAAATAATTATGCTCCGCCATTATTTTCACTAATATTTGTATTCACAAAAAGTAACTTCGTAATCAGTGAAGTTAAAGGAAGAAATAATTATGCCCCGCCATATTTTGCACTAATATTTATATTCATGTAAATTAATTTCTCAATAAGTGAAGTTATAAGAAGGAATCATTATGCTCCGCCATTGTGTTCACTAATATTTATATCCATATAAAATAACGTCTCAATCAGTGAAGTTAAAGGAAGTATTACTCATGCTCTACAATACTTTTCACTAAAGTGTACAGATAAATATCGTTGTTTCTTCAGTACCGGTTAAATAGGAAATACTAGTTCTTCTGCAGCATACGGTACATAGAAACAATGTGTGCTTCTGCAGTATACGGTACACAGGAAATATCGGTAATTCTGCAGTATGTGGTACATAATAAATATCGGTTCTTTTGCAATATGGCGTGCTGAGGAAATACCGGTTCTACTGCAGTATAGGGTACATGAGAAATACCGGTTCTTCTGTAGTTTACGGTACATAGGAAATACATGTGCGTCTGCTATAGTGTGCATTAGAAATATCGGTGCTTCTGCAGTATAGGGTACATAGGTATAATATGTGCTTCTTTCAGTGTAAGGTACATAGAAAATACCTGTGTTTGGGTAGTATAAGGTACATATGAAATACCGGTGCTTCTGCAGTATAGGGTAACACAGGAAATATGTTTTAGTTATTTTTTCTCGAAGTAAACGGTGAGAAATCTTCTTTTTTTTTACTAAAAATATTTTTTGGGTGAGGATGAGTACAACAAGATTTGGAGGAATTTTTTTTTGCTAGAAATATTTCTTTGTGTGGGGGGAGGGTAGAAAAAAATTGGGGGAGATGATTTTTGATTCTTATTTAACTAAAAATAATGCTTTAGATAGGGGGCACCCAAGGAAATGAAAATTAGGGTTTTTTTATTTTTTTTAAACTAGTAATATTTCTTTGAATAGGTGAGAGTAAAAAATTGCGGGGGGAATGTTTTTTTTTAACTAAATATATTTCTTCGTGTGTCGGAGGGTAAAAGAAAAAAAAATTGGGGATGAAGGTAATTTTTTTTTGGTTACAAGAAATTAATAATTTTTAGGAGTTTGGCGCTACCTCCTCCTTTTTGAGAGGTGTGGACGTGATGTAGTATCTGTTTTGCTTCCAACTAGCAAAAATATGCGACTAAAGGCTTCTGCAGTATACCGCCTCTGTGGAATACGTTTTTAGGAGGCTTGTGCAGTATTGCGCTTCTATGGAATACGTTTACTTCTTCTTCTTCTTCTTCTTCTTCTTCCTCTTCTTCTTCCTCACGAACAGGTGCACAAGTGCACAACATGTGTTTTATTATATGACAGGGGCGCATTCATATGAGCTATGTTTTTTTTATTATAGTTACACTACATGAACAAACATAATTTTGGTTCTTTGATACGACAGGGGCTGAATAATATGAGTTATTATGTATACCCACTGGTGTGGGATAGGTGCGTATATAGTATGTGCACCGGGGCGGCGATAGGTACGTATATAATATGCACACCGGGACGGTGATAGGTACGTATATAGTATACGCACCGGGTCGGTGATAGGTACGCATTTAAGAGCTTGCATCAACCCAAACATCGACCTCTACAGGGCTCATATCGGTTATTGCCAACGAAATTGTTCCAACGCCATGACTATAGATAGTGGTCATAATGTTCGATCTCCGACAATTCCAAGGACCTCATATTGGACCAGTTACTATAGACCAGGAACATCCAGAGTCCACCAGTGCTCTGCGTTTCTTTCCACTGATCCACACTTTAACGAGAGACCGCCACTGATATCTCGCCTTCTTTTTTCGTTTCCCAGACACTCAGATGCAATGTGTTTTATGTTCTGGCATCCGTAACATTGTATCTTTCCTCGTGATTTATATTTGGGGCCAGTATGCCCTTCCCCATACTGATACTGACAGTTTCTTGCGAATTGGTGTGGTCCAGAGCATTTATAGCACATAATGCTTCCACTAGCCGTCACTTGCGTGATGTTTGGTTAGCTTTAAACTGAACCGGTTGTATAGCTGCAGCAACTAATTCCATGTCGTCCGCCATGATAAACCGTGCTCTCGTTACAATCTGCCCAAGACTATGTCATCCATTCTCGACGACGCCCGGATATGTTGCCTTACGTGGCTCGGCAGTCCTGCTACAAAGGCGCACACCATCTATTTTTCTGGAAGTGTCTCTCCAACAAGGAGGGCAAGTCTTCGAAGCTCAGCCAAAAACACATTTACAGTCTCTCCAGGTAGTAGCCGTCGCGCCGTGAAGTCCTCATACTCTACAAATAAATCAGTGGCAAACGCAGTTATCAGCGCCTGCTTGACTTGATTTACATCTGCCCTCTGTTCCTTACCTAGCTTTCGATACAGAGCAAGAGCGCCCCCTCTTTACCGCAAAGGGAATAACTCGCGCTCCTTCGTGAAACTCACATAATTCGCAAACAAGTTCTACCTGTTCGATCCATTCAACTATCGGAAGGTCAGTAGTAGTTCCACTAAATTCTGGAGTCAGACGAGTGTACAAATTGCCTGTTGGTCATGTTAAGGCCGAAATAGCTTGTAGAACAAAAATAACGAAATAATATCGAAACTGTTAAACAGAGCTGTCGCCAAGATCAAGTACAAATGAAAAAAACCGTCTCTCTCAATTGTATAAAAAAAAAGTCGGTCAGTTCAACATGAAAAAGAAAGCACTATTCTCTTCTTTCGTTCGCTTTCCAATCCCACGTTCAGAACGATCTCCACGTAACTGACCGAATCTTCACTTTCCCTCGAAAAAAATGCGACGCATGCAAACCAACTTAATTTACATGAATCTCTCACTCGAGACATCTGCCCAGATCTTCAAGTAAAAACCATATTTGACTTTCTCCTCCTACTCCTCTTTCTTTTTTGTCGACAGCGAGCGTTTTCGGGTTCGCTCCACACACACATCATACAAGATGAACGGCGCCGGCAAGTGTCTGCATTTACATCAATCGGCCGCTCTCCGTAACACTAAATATGTATCTTCGGGTGTCGGAGGGTAAAAGAAAAAAATTGTGGGTGTAGGTAATTTTTTTTTGGTTACAAGAAATTAATATTTTTAGAAGTTTTGGGGTTACCTCCTCCTTTTTGAGAAGTGTGGACGCGATGTAGTATCTGTTTTGCTTTTAACTAAGAGCTTCTGCAGTATACCGCCCCTGTGAAATACGTTTTTAGGGGGATTGTGCAGTATTGCGCCTCTATGGAATACGTTTACTTCTTCTTCTTCTTCTTCTTCTTCATGAACAGGTGCACAAATGCATCACATGTGTTTTTTGATATGACAAGGGCGCATTAATATGAGTTATTTTTTAATTATAGTTACGCTACATGAAAAAACATAATTTTGGTTCTTTGATACGACAGGGGCGGAATAATATGAGTTATTATGTATGCACACCGGGTGGGATAGGTACGTATATAATATGCACACCGATGCGGTGATAGGTACGTGTATAGTATGCGCACCGGGTAAGTGATAGGTACGCATTTAGTATTCGCACCGGTGCAGAGAACGAGACGCATACAGTGTTCGCATCGGGGCAGAGATAAGTACGTATATAGTATGCGCACCGGCGCGGATATGTGTATGTATTTAGTATTCAAAACGGGGTGATTTTAGGTACGTATTCAGTATCTTCACTGGGGCGGTGATAAGTACGTATTTATTATTCGCACGTGGCTGAGACAGGTACTATATAGTATTTGCACCGGGGAAGAGATAGGTACGTAGATAAGTACGTATATAGTATGCGCACCGGAACGGAGATAGGTCCGTATGTAGTATTCGAAAAGGTGTGGTTATAGGTACGTATTTAGTATTCGCACCGCGGCGGCGATAGGTACGTGTATAGTATGCGCACGGAGGCGGTAATAGGTACATATTGTATGCGCAGCGGGTCGGCGATAGGTACATATATACTATGCGCCCCGGGGCGGAACTAGGTATGTATATGGTATGCGCACAGGGGCTGATATAGGAATGTATATAATGTGCTAACCATGGCGGCGATAAGTACTATATAGAAGGCGTAATGTTAATGGAAATATGTCATAATCTTGCCCTGGGCAACGGAAGCGGAGTGGTGGGGAAGAGACAGCTTTTGCCGAAGGTAACAGGGAGGTGGAAACTGAGAGAGGGGGCTTGTATATATATATATATATATATATATGTGTATATATATGTATATATGTATATGTGTATATATATATGTATATATAAATGTAGATGTATACATGTAAATAGGTATATATATATATATATATATATGTATATATATATATATATATATATATATATATATATATTTATATAAATATATATATAAATGTATATACTGTGTGCGTGTGTTTTTTTCAAGGCGAGAGAACTGTTTATGGATTAACTATTTTTGTTTCTTACGCATTGAGTTAAAAACTCTTATGAATGAAACAACGGTTTCAACTTGTTTTAAGATATACATATTCAGAATAGTATGGTGCCTTCTCAGTAGTCATCAATACGAATGTAAACATATATTTTCAGTTACATATACGGTGATTTCAGTTCAAGCACAGAGACTAGTAGTTTTACAGTTTGTTTGTTTTGCTTTATCTAATAGAGCGCAACTGATTTATTGTTAAAAATAGTCATTCATATTCGAAATAATCACCACACAAAATATTTCATTTTCTGTGCTGATGGTATAACAGAAAATAATGTTAATTGAATTTGTGATGCATTAGCGTTGCTAGAGGATGTGTCATCAGGGGTGCCAATGTATTATCCGCGATTTCACACAAATATGAAATTCCACAGAAAGTAACATTAAAATACCACTTGAAATTTCTGTTTACATGATAACGCTTCAAATTATAACTGCCCATTAATCATAACACATTTAATATACATCACAAACTAGACTACATTTACATTGGTGTACATCACATTGGAATGCACATCACATTTCTTGGGTCAACTGCTGTTCACACGTATATAGTGATGTCTACATGCACCAGATTCAAGTCCAAACTGATCTCCTTGTTAAAGGTCCAGAGCGCCATATTTGAGTGACTTGTATGCGGCAATACATTATATAAGAGGTACACTATACATTTTAGAAATACATCCATTATCGGACAAAAGTTGACGTTTATTACTTTCTTTTCTACGAATTGATAAGCGTTTATAATCTTGATATGTGCAAAACGACTTTATTCTGATTTACTAATTACTCTCTTGCCTTTTTATTATTTCTAAGAGCAAAGGAATTACTAGCTCGTTTCATGTGGGAAAACTTAGTAAAATATGAAAGAAGACTTTAATACGTGTTACATGTTTAAGAATATGAATAAAGGTTTCAGTATACATGCGGAAACATATGTATTGAAGGAAAGAGGTATTATGATTTACCGTGCAAGTTTACCATACTGTCTTTAAATTTAAACAAATTAAATATTCATTAAGAGGAAATTTTAAAAAATGGAAGACATCTATCGAAAGTAAAACGTGTATTTGAAGCAACAGTATTTATAAATCAATTAGTAAAACTCCATTATGCATTATTCATCGGGAAAGTTATTGAACTTTATATATACGATATACGTTTTTCCCGTGTAATATTTATAAGAGTTGAAGGCTAATAGCGAACAGAAAAGCTAACAGTTATTATATTGAAAGACAAAAATAGATAAGAATAACAAGTCAAAATTAATTCTGAAAAAGTCGTATCAAATCCAATCACATTTTATTGTGCACAATATTTTTTACAAAATATGTTTTACTTTAGTTGAATCGTACTTCATCAGATCAATTCTCATGAAAAATGAAATGGACACTTGTGAACGAGTTTCCCGTTGACACATTCATCAACTTTCTCATTATATAGCTTTCTCCCACAACACTTATATCCTCTTCTATTCTTGTGTAACACGTTAATACAGCACATAAAAAACTGTCGCTTGTAATACCATGTACCACATTTCTCTACAAGAAAAAATGCAAAGTTAAAGACAGGATACACACAGAGATATAACAATGATACATGTATAAGACAGTATTTTCTGTAAAATCAAAATAATTTGACAGTGGGAGCATACGGAAAATTGATTACATCAGTTCAAGATTGATTATAAGTATCAAAATAGACAAGCAATCTCATATGTACAAATGGAAAAATAAACTGGAACGTCAGACATTCAGAAATGTAGACTGATGATTCAATACTTCGACTAGTAACAATAGAAACAATTCTTATTAAGCCTCACAAAACTTTCTATGTTTCCACTAAAACATATTTGTAGCATGAAGTGCAATCTGTTGACAACCTGGACTTGTCAACTGGACTTGAATCTGGTGCATGTAGACATCACTATATACGTGTGAACAGCAGTTGACCCAAGAATTTTGAGAGGCAAATACAACAAAGTATAACTACTAAAATGTAATGCATGTTTATCGTTCAATAGAAACGTACTCAAATCAAAAGAGATAAAAAGAGATGGATAAGTATAAACCCGTATCTATACATAATAGAAGCTGCTTAGAGTAGAGTTCAGACCTACTTTCAATTCAATTCTACTGTTAACTAATAACACGTTTTATCATGAAAATTAAAATAACAATGATATTAGTGATACTCTTTACAAACACACAATTATCAAGTTTTCTCTGATCAGATTAATAGTAATAAAAATGTATAATTATTAAAATAATATTAAGATTAAAGTTATTAATAATACTAATCTCAATATTAATACTTCAATAAAACATATGCCAATGGAATACTTAAGTGCATACTACATATCGCTTTATTAAGACCATTTAGGTATGCGTATACATTTATATATTTGTTTGTACATGATTCACTCCTAAGCTTTTTAAATGATCATTATCAATTCTGGCACACGACTCTAAGGAATCACATATTATATTGTTGCATTTAGTAAACTATAGTATCAAGCAAAAAGATAAAAAAATGGATGTATTCCTTTCGTGAAACTTCACGTACTGCTGACTTTTTCCCAATTGTAAACAATAGTTACTATACATCAATTAATACGCATTCTTCGAATGTCAGTTTATTCGGGGAATTTAAAGAATTTTCAGGGAAAGGCATTATATGAAGACAGCTTCCCATTTGCTAAATCAAATATATCAGATTTTAAGTTAATTTAATCCATAGACATTAGACACTTTCTCATTAGACACTTTCTCCCTGCATTTCAATTGTGTGGTAAGATGCTGTACATCTTTAGCCTTACAGTATACTCATGTTGTAATCAAAATCATTTTTCATGAAAATGTAATACTAATTCTTACAATAAATTGCAGTAGTATTATGACATAATGTCCATCTTCGTAAAGGCGCATAGAAGTCGTGCAAAACAGTTTTGCTTAGTCCATTAATTTTACACGTATTGAGACGTATTAATCAACAATATATATATATATATATATATATATATATATATATATATATATATATATATATATATATATATATACTTATTGATTTAAATTAACGCGTCTGTTAAGGGTTTTTAAAAAATGTTCAAATATATCTTTTTACGGCGCTTTCAAAACTGTAGTAACACTTATATTATTCATCTCAAGCACCGGACATATAAACACACTCTCCAATAACATCGGAAGAGATCACCAATTTTCGGCCACGCCGACACATTTCTACCATGAATAATAAAAAATACAATGTCTGTTTACCATGATTATTGTTTTTTAAATCGAAAATTCGGATTTATAAAGTATTAAAAAAAAATAATTAAATTCATTTTCATTTTTGATATAAATTCACACGTCTGTTAACTGGTTTGTCAAAAATGTTCAATTATATATATACATATATATATATATGTATATATATATATACATATATATATATATATATATATATATATATATATATATATATATATATATATATATATATATATATATGCGTGTTGGTAACTACAGAGGGCATGAGTGCTCCAAAGAAAGGATAGGAGCAAAAACGGAGGTCGGGAGACACGTCATAACGGTGGAAGGCTTTGTCGACCCTTCTTGTTCATGTCAGCAGAAAAGTCGGACATCAAAATGTGGTTGTCTTGAGAACCCCGACAGGGTAGGACGGACCAGTGAACACGAGTGGTCTAAGGTATATGGTATCTTTCTCAAATTCAATCTTTCTTACCCCACACAGAAGTTCTGTCAAGTGTGCTATGTAGGAATAAACGGCTGAAAACCAATCCACGGCGTTCGGATACTTTTCTTCGTGACATCGATGGTAGTAGTGACAACAAAATGTTATACCTAAGGGTAAGGGAATATATATATATATATATATATATATATATATATATATATATATATATATATTGATATATATATATAGGTGTATAACACGTTACTATCTAATAAAACATATTTATAGTAAAAGGTTTCTTACAATATGTAATAGTTCAGTTTCTTACATTTCACGCCGAATAATATCTTCCATAACATTTTTACTAAGAAGAACTCTAAGGTAAATTATGGTTTTAGTGAAAAGTTAGAAAAAAAGAAATAAGCATTATAATAAAATATAAAACAACAACACTAACCGAATGATGAAACAAAATAGACAACAACCTGTAACTGCATAAATAAAACAGTGTCTGTAGCAGCAAAAATGTCTACCAAGCGACGATTACAACTAAAGAAGATCAACTCAGAACAGCTATTGTATATGCATTGCTGGTTTTATAATCGAAGAAAGATATACTAACCATAAACTATCTTTTTATAATTTTGATTATTAAATCAAACTTCACGTGTTATATTCTACTTATAATGATAAATCAACAATAATACAACAAAAAAAACACTACTTATAACTACATACATAAGACAGAATAACCGCTGCAGCATTATTAACCACTGGGATCTTACAAATAATAATAAATCACAACTACGTAAATGGGGCATCATTAGTAAAATAGCACTGTAAGTCTCTAAATACCCAATGTTATATATGCCTTAATGAAAAGCTTGATATAATTAGATTCAGTGATAAAGGTAAAAAAACACTTTGCATATTTATTTACTCATTTATTTTTGAATTTTTATTTATTTACTCACCCATGATTCAGATGAATTTTCATTTAAATATTTACTTATTTATTTACTTACATATTCATCCATTTTTTAATATATTTACTTTTTTATGTATTTATTTATTCATTCATGTCCTCATGAGAATGCTCTATTGCACTTCATAATTTAACCGTATCATATGCATATTATAAATTCTTACATTTCTATTGGATGAATTGAATCATCACTACTTTTATTATTCTCCCTTCTGTTCTATTATTACTGTTGGTGTTATTATTATCATTATTATTATTATTATTATCATTATTATTATTATTATTATTATTATTATTATTATTATTATTATTATTATTTTTACTCACTAGGAGTTCTTACACACCTCATCGTCAGTGATTGCTCACCGACAACAAACAGTGGTATTTCCTGGAGTCTTAGTGACTTCCAGTATTCTTCACCTCTTTTCGATAACGGTGCGGTATCACAACACCTCTTACCATTGATTTCTCGCTGGTAAGGACTATTGGTCTTCTCTGAGATTTGGGTGGCAATAAGCCTCCCCAAGGTCACAGCATTCTCTTCACTTTTCCAGTGGAGGTCTGGTTTGTACTGTCCCTCTTCTCTCTTCTCATCCTCCTCGACCCTCTACAAATATGTTGTCTGGTGTCAGCCTAGGCCGGCACCAGTTAAAAAAATAAATAAATAAAATAATATTTTTTTTAATTAATTAAAAAGAAAAGAAGCTTAATTTTGTTTTAATTTTTAATCTTTTTCCTTTCAATTCCTTATTTGTTTTCCTTTTCTCTTTCCTTATTAACAACAAATCTTTAATTCTTTTGAATTTTTTTCTCTTTGAGTGGGGGTGGGGGAGAGGGAGGAGCTTATAGTGTTTCTTGTAATTTCTGTTACTTGGTTCATGTTTGTGTAGTGATAGATGAGGCCGGTGTATTTAAAGATTATGAAGTGCTGTTTATTGCAGTTTATGTTCCTTGGCTCTTGAAGTGGTGTTCTTTGTGTGGTTTTGTTTTCTCCGTTGTAAATTCCTTGTGACTGGTTAGCCTTTGTAGCTTATATATGTGTGTTTCCGCATTCGAGGAGTTTCTTTTAGATTGCAGCTGTGTTGATCATTGTCGTCCTTTATATGGTTTCGATAGTCCCTTTGACTCCAATTTCTCCCAGTCTTTTCTCCAGGTGTTTTGGGAGTGTTGCTAGTGCTCCTACGATTATTGGTATTTTACTAACTTTCTTCATGCTCCACATTTCTTTTCGGTGCTCTGGCTAGTTCTGTGTATTTACTTCGTTTTTCCGTGTCTTTGATCTTCACTCTGTGGTTAGTTGGAACGGCGAAGTTTACGATTTTACAAGATTTTTCCTTTTTGTCTATTATAATAACATCAGTTCTCTTTGCTTGTATGAGTTCATCTGTGTGTATATCCATATCCCAGAGATGTTGGTGTTTTTCGTTTTCCAGTACGGTTTCTGGTTTATGTTTGTACCATTTGTCTTCATATTCGAAATTCAATTGTTTGCACAGTTCCCTGTGTATTACTTTCCAAACACAATCATGTCTGTTCTTGTATTCTTTTTGAGCAAGTTTGCTACATTCACTTATTATATGATTGTCTGTTTCGTCTCTTTGCCCACACAGTCTGCATATATTGCTTTACTGGGTTTTATCTATTTTAGCTTTAATGTAGTTTGTCCTAATACCATTGTTCTGTGCAGCCATCAGTAAAGAGTCCGTTTCTCTGTTCAAGTTTCCTTTTCTTAGCCATGTCCAGCTATTTGCGTTGGTTTCTTCTCTTGCGAGTTTTATGAAGCGTCCATGTAGTTGTTTTTCTTCCCATTTGTCTTTTCTTGTCTGTTTGTGTCCAGTTTCGATGCTTCCTGCGTTGTTCGTTGTGACGGTATCTCTTGCTGCGGTGATCAGTCTTTCTGTGTTCTGGTTTATGTATTTCTCCAGCTCTTTTGTAGTGTCGTCCACAGAGTCTTCTATACTTACCAGTCTTCTTCCCCATTCGTTTCTCTTATCGTAGAGTCTGTCTGTATCGTCTTTTGGATGTAGTATATTGTGCATAGTCATTAATTTTCTAGTCCTCTGATCCAGGTGCCTGAGTTCTTCTTTAGTCCAGTTTATGAATGGTCCAAAATATCTTATTAGTGATACTGCCCAGGTATTTATTATTATTTAGGTTGCTGCTATATAATTTTGTTTCTAAGAGCTTTCTTGTTCTTCTCAGGTATTATTTTCCAATCTCCTCTTTCATTTCTGTTGATTTGATTGTGTCTGCTTGCAAAACTCCCAAATATGTCTAGCTCTCTTGATCACCTAGCGCTCTCATCTGCTCTTGCTTGGGTAGTTCATCAGTCGTCTCCAACTTTCCTTTATTAAGTTCTAGCTATGCACACATTTCCATTCCGAAATCCATTTGAATATCTTGACTGACGATTCTGGTCGTATTCATCAGAAAGGAGTAGACACATTATTTTCAAAAAATGTTTATATACATATATATATATATATACAGATATATATATATATATATATATATATATATATATATATACAGATATATATATATATGTATATATATATATATATATATATATATATATATATATATATATATATATCGGATGTACTCTCCATCCCACCTTCGCGGAATACGACATGGCACACATCTAAAAAAATATTTATAAATTTATTAAAAAAATAACTATATGCGCTAAGTACGTAGATGTTATCCTCATCGTTACCGTATCCAAAACAATATTTGAAATAAATCTAGCAAACCCTAGAAACCCACCCCGTCCTGACGTGTACACGTACATTTGATATTAACAATAACATCACCTTTATAGATTTACTGATAAACCTTGGCAATACCCGACATTTGCATATAAAAACACAGAAAACAACTTCAAGTTCATCAACTATCACAGTGAATGCCGACAAAATAAGAATCAACCGTAAAGAAATACCTAATCTATGTGACACACATAATATTCTCATCAAAAACCGTATTTTATAACAGACTAGTAAACAAAAAACAACCCCTAATCAACTGCAATTGGTCTGATAGTTTAGTTGATTAACAAATCACACTATATATAAACTCCATGCACGAGAACAAAAAGACTACAACACTCATATAAAACGACACTTTTAAGCTATATTAAAAAAACAAATGCATCCCAATTATAAACTCGGTGAACAATCAATGAATAACCTCATACATCGATATACTAAACTTATGTAGCTACATAAAAAATGAACAAACAATCAACTATACAAACTGTATCACGTCCCAATTAATAATAAAAATAATAACACCATTAACTCAACTCTAAGCGAAAATTAAAACGTATTATTTATGTTCACGTTCCGATTTGCCTTGTGTCTTCCTTATAGTAACACTGACAAATATAGTACCTACATCGGCAACACAACAACTCTCTCTACATGTATTACATCTTATTTATCTTAAACCATCCTAATTGAACGTCACCATATCTCACAAATCAAAACACTACAGTCTGCCGAGATCAGAAAACTACTAACAATTAACACTAAAATTGTACACGTCGATTAAACATCCAAGCAGCTCTATATATAGCAAAACAAGGCCTTCTAAACAAAATATCCGTTAACAGCGGTACTAATGTAATGAACGTCTCTCATTATCAAATACAAACTTTTCAAATGAATAAATATATATAAACTATATAATTAAAAGCAGATAAATTACAAAAACTAATAAAAACAATTAATACACAATTACATAAACAACAGACTCAGTAATACCCTTTAATTTTTTTCCTTCTTCTGCCTAATAGTCAGAGAAAATAATTTAAAATCACAAAGAGAAACAGCAAAAATTCCATAACAAAAAACAAACCAACTTCTAATCATGATCGCAACGATTTAATTCGCTTGGGATGATAACCATCGTACACCAAATACCACCGGAGAAACGGAAAGTTGCCCGTCATGTCGAAAAAGTACGTGTTACACAGTTGATATTTCTACATTAGAAAGCATCGGTTTATGAAGATTTATTTATAAATGAAATTAATAAAAATCTATTCTATATGTCATATATTAAAACATGAGTATATAAAACTGACAAAATATATTAGGCTACGGTACAGGAAATTACGAATAATATCAGATGTTTACTTACTGACAGTGCTTGGCGAATAAGCATGACTTAAAGCGAACATTGCGAATACCAAAATAGCGACTTTAATGATGTTTTGCATTTTGATATTGGTAGTGTGGTATATCTGCTTCAAAGATTAATGGAAAATCGATCGGAATAACCATCCATTTATACACATTTAACTTCCGGCTAAAATTATAACACCCATTATGGAAATCGCAGAGAAGTTGATTACAAATGCGTCACGTATACATCAGAGGGTTTGATATATTTTACGATTTGTTTAATGGATAAATAATGCAACACAAAGTGACACAAGGAAGAAAAATAATTGAATATAACGTCGTATTTTAAAATCGTGAAGTTATTTATGATCAATTATAAACTAGTATTAAAATTATTGTCACATTAATAGATATTTCAATTAAAGTTATCAAAAATTTACATCAGCCACACTCCACACGAAATTCTGTATTAACTCTCGCAATAGAGGTATGTGTAGGTCAACGTCAACACATATAGAATCCTCCTCGTTACATGGCTCTTTCCAACAACACTTTTGTCGTTCAGTTTTAGTGAATGAACCGTCAATATAGCAAATATGAGTTCCTTATATGTAACACGTGTGTCTACATATTTCTACAAGAACGAAAAAAGTGAAAGGCAGGATACACATCGTGGTAACAATTTACGACATATGTTATGCGGAATCAAGAGAATTCGACAGGGAACATCAGCAATATTGATTAGAATAGTAAGATATCTCTTATATCGCTAGTATTATATAAGTAGCAAATAGGACACTTATCTTATATAGAAAAAAGGTTTAAATTAATGGAAACCACTGAAAGTAAAAATGTATGATAATTGTCGAATACTTCGACGGGCAGCACTGCGATCAATTCCAATTAATCTTCATAACTCTTTGTAACACCACGACGTACTTGTGGAATGAAGTACACACTGTTTTACATCTATGTTAAAAGACAAATAAAACACACACCACACGTTACAATATAATATATTATGAATCGTAATTAAGAAAATTACTAACATTTCAAGTGCCGATAAAATAAGAAGTCAAAAAGAGTTATGTAAGTATGGAAACATATCTAGACGAGTATAATATTCATATAACACTGTACAGACTTGTTTACAATTAAATGCCACGGTTAAACAATACAAACTTTTAGCATGTGTACTCTGAAAATAACAATTATATCAGGGATATTGTTTTAAGTCATAAAGTCTTCCCTTTTCATCATAATAATCATAAGGAAATGTAGGGAACATGAACATGAAGAGGGCTTACTTGCGAAACGTCCTCGGGTTTGCTTGTCCTGTGCGCTGCGAGTGAAAGAAAGAAAGAAGGAAAGAAATCCAACATGGCGTCCCTGAATGTTTATTACATACAGTTCACGCAAAATCTCGCAAAGTCTCGCTGCACGTATGGAAATTAGGTGTGACTGGATATTATAAAAAGCGAGTCTCGTACCGTCTCAGAGAAACGGAGTGTGCGAAGCGAGTGCACGTGTCGAGCAGTAAGAGCTGCTTTGGAGGTTAACAGTGACTTGCGACCTTCGTTATTATTTCAGGAAATGAAAAAAACATGTCACTGTGTAGTACAACAGAACAGTAAGGATTATACTTAAATCACACCTCCACAAATACAATGTATTCTACAAATGCAAGAGCAGCTGTTATTATTCGATATACTGCCTGGATACTTGACTGGAATCTAGTTGAACTAAAATGTGTGTGCACTAAAACAAAAAAATGTTTACAATTTATGGTGCTTTTGCAAAATAAACGAATGCAGATCGATTGTATTTACCTGGAGAGGAGAGTGGTCATGGTCTACTTAGTGTTGAAGATGTTGTGAATATAGAGGAAGGTTGTCTATTGAAATATGTTTCTGAAAATGATAAGATTCTTTCTTTGTAAATGGGAACGAGAGGAAATAAAAAGAACTGGGATGAAAATAAACAAAGATGAAAAGGCAGATGGTTAAAATTATTAAGAAAGAAACTACACAGTGTATTCTTTAAGAATACTGCATTTAGAGATAATTACAGCTGGGATTGGTTAATTGGTAGAATTGAGATAATGGAATACAAATTGGGATGTATCCCTTTTCATGAATATTCAGATACGCCTGATATGTTGTAAACTGTTCACAACATTTATTTAACATGAATTGATAAACATTCCCCACATTTTGGTTTCTTCGGAGTATTTAAATCTGTTTTTACATGATATGGACACAGCTTACTATTTGTTAAAGTAAATATCTCAGATCTGAAGTGAATTTGATCCATAGATATCGACCACTTGTTTGGCAAGAATCCCTGCATTTTCTTTCTTTCTTAAAACCCCTTAAATGTTGAGCGTTAACGTAAAGCCATGTTTTCGAATCACAATAATGTAATGTATTTTGATAACAATTGAAAAATAATTGTTGATATCCGTGTTACTAGCTTTATAACATGATTTCAATCTTCGTAATATGCCATACAAGATGTGAAAACATTCCTGTTCAGTTAATTAATTTTACCCGAGACGGGTTTTGCGGCAGTAAATATATATATATATATATAAAGATATATATATATATATATATATATATATATATATATATATATATATATATATATGGCTTTGTCAATTTCTTAACACCCGTTGGGATACCTTAACCCCGGGCACATAGGTTTGGGAACGCGCTGCGGTTCAAGGATCGGGTCTTGTATGAGGACACGAAGACTTCGTTAGGCTGATCATCATATTCGTCTTTCTGATGACAGACTGCCAAAACTGGTGATTTACGAGGAACAAACTGGGACTACTCGCCCACAGTACAAATGTCGTTTGCGATTCAAAGATTGTCTCAAAGAAGATTTGAAGTGCTTTGTAATTTGTTTTGGAGGATGGAAAAGGGTGGCTGTAGATAAGTCAAGGGAAAGGAATCCGATTTTTAGAAGCAGAAAGCTTTTTAAAAGGAATAGAATGAAACACGATAAAGGGATGGGATGTGACACGTTCAGCACATGGAGGGTATATGGACCACATTAGATGACATTCTTGCAATTTGGTAACTATGTGCAGGTTTGTTGAATCACACACGAGTGTCATGTTTAGCAAAATCAAAAACGGACAATAGTTTGCTACAATTATGACATTCTCGCAGACTATCACACCACCAGCCCCTTCTGTGGTATTGTCTGTAAAAGTCTCACATACCCGACTAGCCATATCCACGCCCATCACAAGAAACTATTACACTAATATGATATAGATATACCAAAAGTGGTCATGTACAAAAGCGCATAGACAGCTTCCATTCTTTAACCGGAAATTACCGGATGCTGAGGTGAGGGGGGTAAACATTAATAGACGCTAAGAGTGTGTAGTTAAGCAAGGGTTGCTCAATACGAGTCCACATCTAGCAACCGAACGTTTTATTAACAAAAGTGTGTAGTGGAGCAAATGGTGTCTAATCAGAAGCCGCCAATTTTTTTAACAAGAGTGTGTAGGGAAACAAGGATTGCTCAATCATTAGCTGCAGTAAAGCGTACCTACAAAATATATGTGCTGCTGCAGTATAGCGTACCAATAAATATCGGTGCTTCTGCAGTATACGGTACATAGGAAATATTGGTGCTACTGCAGTATAGTCAACATAGGATATATCGGTGCTTCTGCAGTATATTCTACATAGAGAATATCGCTGCTTCTGCAGTATTTATACATAGGAAATATCAGTGCTTCTTTAGTATGGGGTACGTAGGAGATATCGGCGCTTCTGCAGTATGGGGTACATTAGAAATATAAGTGCTTCTGTAGTATGTGGTTATATAGATATGTTCGTGCTGCTGCAGTATGCGGTACATAGGAAATGCCGATTATTCTGCTGTATTGGGTTCATAAGGAATACCGTTGCTTCTTATATTTAAAATCTATATAAAATAACTTCTCAGTGAGTGAAGTCACAGGAAGAAATAAGTGTGCTCTGCCATTGTTTGCACTAATATTAATATTAACATAAAAGAACGTAGCAATCAATTAACTTACCGGAATCAATAATTATGCTCCGCATTTTTTTTCACTAATATTTGCATTCCCAAGTTATAGGAATACATAATTATGCTCCGCCATATTTTGCACTAATATTTATATTCATGTAAATTGATTTCTCAATCAGTGAAGTTACAAGAAGGAATAATCATGCTCCGCCATTGTTTGCACTAATATGTATATCCATATAAAATAACGTCTCAATCAGTAAAGTTAAAGGAAGTGTTAATCATGCTCCGCAATAGTTTTCACTAAAGTGTACATAGGAAATACCGGTGTTTTCTCAGTATAGGTTCAATAGGAAATACTAGTGTTTCTGCAGTATACGGTACATAGGAAATATTGGTGCTTCTGTAGTATACGGTACACAGGAAATATCGGTAATTCTGCAGTATGCGCTACATAAAAATAGCGTACTTTCGCAGTGTACGGTACATAGGAAATATCAGTGCTTCTGCAGTATGTGGTACATAAGAATATCAGTGCTTCTCAAGTATGACGTGCTTAGGAAATACCGGTTCTTTTGCAGTATAGGGTACAAAAGAAGTACCGGTTCTTCTGCAGTTGACGGTACATAGGAAATGCATGTGCTTCTACAGTATAGTGTGCATTAGAAATACCGCTTCTTCTGCAGTATAGGGTACATAGGAAATATATTTGCTTCTTCAGTGTAGGGTACATAGGAAATACCGGTGTTTCTGTAGTATAAGGTACATATGAAATACGGTGCTTCTATAGTATAGGTTAAAACAGGAAATATGTTTTAGTTATTTTTTCTCGAACGGTAAAAAATCTTCTTTTTTTCATAACTAAAAATATTCCTTTGGGTGAAGGAGAGTAAACCAAAATTGCGGGGGGGGGGGGGACATTTTTGTTTTTTACTAAAATTATTTATTTGGATGGGGGATAGTAAAACATTTTAGTTGGGGAGAAGAAATGTTATTTTTTCTTTAACTAAAAATATTTCTTTGGGTAGGGGAAAGTAAAAAAAAATTGGGGGAGGGATTTTTTTTTAGAAATCCTTCTTTGTGTGGGTCAGGGTAAGTAAAAAATTGGGGGGGAGAGGATTTTTTTTTTGCTTTTTTAAGTAAAAATATTTATTTGGGTGGGGAAACAAAAATTGGGGGATTTTAATTTTTTTTAACTAGAAATATTTCTTTGGGTAGGGGAGGGTAAAAAAATTGTAGGTGGGGAATTTTCTTTTTTCAACTAACAATATTCCTTGAGGAATACACTTTTAGGGTGCTTGTGCAGTATTGGTCATTATGGAATACGTTTACTTCTTCTTCTTCTTCTTCTTCTTCTTCTTCATGAACAAAGGCACATATGTGTTCTTTGATATGACAGTGGCGCATTAATATGATTTATTTTTTTATGATAGTTACGCTACATGAACAAACATATCTTTTGTTCTTTCATACGACAGGGGCGGATTAATATGAGTTATTATGTATGCACACCTGGTGGGGATAGGAGCGTATACAGTATGTGCACCGGGGAGGTGATAGGTACGTATATAATATGTACACCGGAACGGACATAGGTACGTATATAGTATGCGCACCGGGTCGGAGATATGTATGTATTTAGTATTCGAAACGGGGTGGTTTTAGGTACGTATTCAGTATCTGCACTGCTGCGGTAATGAGTACGTATTTATTATTCGCACCGTGGCAGTGAAAGGTACGTATATAGTATTTGCACCACGGCGGATATGTACGTATATAGTATTCTCACCGGGGAAGAGATTGTTATGTATATAGTATGCACACCCGAACGGAGATAGGTACGTATTTAGTATTCGAAAAGGTGTGGTTATAGGTACGTATTTAGTATTCGCACCGGGGCGGCGATATGTACGTGTATAGTATGCGCACCGAAGCGGTAATAGGTACGTATATAGTATTCGCACCGGTGCGGCGATAGGTACATATATTGTATGCGCACCGGGGCGGCGATAGGTAGGATATAGTATGCGCACCAGGGCCGAGATAGGTACGTATATAGTATTCGCACCTGGGCGGAAATACGTATGTATATAGTATGCACACCGGGCGGATATAGGTATGTATATAGTGTGCACGCCGGGGCGGAGAAGGGTATGTATATAAAACACGCAGACAGAGCATGTAATTTTAATGGAAATATGTCATAGTCTTGCCCTGGGCAACAGACGCTGAGTGGTGGGGAAGAGAAAGCGTTCGCCGAAGGCAACAAGGCGGTGGAAACGGAGAGAGGGTGCTTGTATATGTATATATATATATATAGATTTAGATTTTTCACTTATAAAATACATCATTCAGTGAAGACCGGGGTTATTCCAATAAAAAACAAGCTCGATGATACTCGATTACAGAGTACAGAGCATTTATATGTGATTTTATGAAGGCTTACCAAAGCATTCCTTTCAAGACACCAATGATCACCATTAAAGATATTTTTTCTTACAAATACTATTTATTCAAATTAAATGTTTTTTCCTACACGTGTTTCACTACCAAGCAGTTACTTGCTTGGCAGATCTTCAGGGAAATTAAATATATATATATATGTGTGTGTGTGTATATATATATATATGTGTGTATATATATATGTATATATGTATATGTGTATATATATGTATAGTTATATAGATGTATATATATTTATGTATATATATATGTATACATATATGTATATGTATATATATATATATATATATATATATAATGTGTGCGTGATAGTTTTTTTAGGGCGAGACAAGTGTTTGTGGATGAAATATTTTTGTTTCTTACGCTTTGTATAATAAACTCTTGTGAGTGAAAAAACGGTTTCGACTTTTTTTAAGGTATACATATTCAGAATAGAATGAAGCTTTCTCAGTAGTCATCAATACGAATGTAAACATATATTTTCAGTTACACATAGAGTGAGTTTAGTTCAAGCATAGAGACTAGTAGTTTTACAGTTTGTTTGTGTTGCTTTATCTAATAGAGCGAAAGTGATTTTTTGGTAAAAATAGTCATTCGTATTTGAAATAATAACCACACAAAATATTTCATTTTCTGTGTTGATGGTATAACATAAAAAAAGTTTAATGTAATTTGTAATGCCATGGCGTTGCTAGAAGGTGTGTCATCAGGGTGGTCAATGTATTATCCGCCATTTCAAACAAATATGAATATTTCACAGAATGTAACATTAGAATAACACTTGAAATGTATGTTTACATGATAACGCTTCAAATTATAACTGCCCATTAATCATAACACATTTAATATACATCACAAACTAGACTACATTTACATTGGTGTACATCACATTGGAATGCATATCACATTTCTATGGTCCACTGCTGTTCACACGTATATAGTGATGTCCACATGCACCAGGTTCAAGTCTAACCTTAAGGCCGTGTTGAAGGTCCAGGGCTCCGTCTTTGAGTGACTTGTGTTCGGCAATACATCCTATAAGAGGTACACTTTACATTTCAGAAATACATTTATTATCGGACAAGAGTTCACGTTTTTTTACGTTCTTTTCCACGAATTGATAATTGTTTCTACTCTTGATATATGAAAAACAACTTTATTTTTGTTTACTAATTACTCTTTTGCCTTTTTATTATTTTTAGGAGCAACGGAATTTTTACTAGCTAGTTTTATGTTGGGAAATTAACGAAATATGAAAGAAGACTTTAATACACACTACATGTTTTAGAATATGAATAAAGGATTCAGTATACATGCGGAAACCCATATTTATTGCAGGAAAGAGGGAATGTGATTTACTGCGCAAGTTAACCATACTGTCTCTTAATTTAAAGAAATTAAATATTGATTGAGACGAAACTAAAAATATTGAAGACATATATAGAAAGTAAAGCGTTTATTTGAAGCAAGAGTATTGATAAATACATTAGTAAAAACTCCATAATGCATTATTTATCAGGGAAGTTACTAAACTTTTTATATACGTTATCCGTTTTTCCCGTGTAATATTTACAAGAGTTGTAGGCTAATAGCGATCTGAAAAGCTTACAGTTATTATATTCACAGACAAAAATACATGAGAAAAATAAGTAACAATTTATTCTGAAAAAGTCGTATGAAATTCAATCATATTTTATTGTGCACAATATTTTGTACAAAAGCTGTTTTACTTCAGTTGAATCTTACTTCATCAGATCAATACCCATGCAAGATGAATGGAACCCCTACTATATGTAGAAAAGGATTTTCTCGTCGACACATTTAGCAATGTTCACATAATATATCTTTCTCCCACAACACTTAACACCTTTTTTCCTGATGTGTAACAAGTTCATACAGCAAATAAAAACCTCTGGCTTGTAATCATATTCTCCACAGGTTTCTACAAGAAAAAAAAATGAAAAGTGAAAGACAGGATACACACAGAGATATAACAGTGATACATGGGTAATACAGTATTTTCTGTAAAAACTAAAATAATTCGAGAGTTAGAACATCAGGAAAATTTATTGGATCAGTTAAATATTTAATATAAGTAGCAAATAGACAAGCAATCTCATATGAACAAAGCGGAAAATCAAATGGAACGTCAGACATTCAGAAATGTAGACTGATGATTCAATACTTCGACTAGTAACAATAGAAACAATTCTTATTTAGCCTCACAAAACTTTCTATGTTTCCACTAAGACATATTTGTAGCATGAAGTGCAAACTGTTGACAGGTATTTTGAGATGCAAATACTACAAAGAATAACTATTAAAATGTAATGCATGTTTATCGTTCAATAGAAACGTAATCAAATCAAAAGAGATAAAAAGAGATGGATAAGTATAAAACGGTATCTAGACATAATAGAAGCTGCTTAGCATAGAGTGCAGACCTGCTTTCAATTCAATGCTACTGTTAACTAACAACACGTTTTAGCATGAAAATAAAATAACAATGATATTAGTGATGATCTTAAAAAAAAACATGTCTTCTCTTATCAGATTAATAGTAATAACACTTAATAATTATGAAAATAATATTAATATTAAAGATATTAATGATACTAATCTCAATATTAATATTCCCATAAAACATATGCCAACGGAATACTTAAGTGCCAAAACATATATCTCTATCAATATACATTTCACTATGTGTACATATTTATATATTTGTTAGTAGGGGATTCACTTATACGCTATTTAACTCATCATTATCAATTCTGAAACACAACTCTAAGGAGTAACATGTTGTATTGTATTTAGTCAACTAAAGTATTACTCAAAAAGATAAAAAATGGATGTATTCGTTTCGTGAAACTTCACGTACTACTGACTTTTTCCCAATTGTAAACAATAGTTACTATACATCAATTAATAAGCATTCCTCGAATTTCAGTTTATTCGGGGTATTTAAAGAACTTTTCTAGGGAAGGCATAACATGAAGACAGCTTCCCATTTGCTAAATCAAATATACCAGATTTTAAATCAATTTGATCCATAGACATTATACACTTTCTCATTGGACACTTTCTCCCTGCATTTGAATCGTGTCTTAAGACTCTGTACATCTTTAGCATTACAGTATACTCATGTTTTAATCGAAATCATTTTAATGAATATGTAATACTAATTCTTACAATATTTCCAACATGAATCGTAAAAAAATAGAATGTCTGTTTACCGTAAATTCGAAATTATAAAATATAAAGAAAAATGATTGAATAAATTTTCATTTTTGATATAAATTCACGCGTCTGTTAACTGGTTTGTCAAAAATGTTCAATTATATATATATATATATATATATATATATATATATATATATATATATATATGCGTGTTGGTCATTACAGTGAGCAGGAGCGATCCCCAAAAAGGATAGGTGCAAAAACGGAAGTCGGGACATACGTCATAACTGGCAACCAGTAAAGTCGGACATCAAAAAGTGGTCGTCTTACTAACCGCGACAGGGTAGGACGGAGCAGTAAAAACCAGTGGCCAAAGTGATATGGTATCTTTCTCAAATTCATACCTTCTCACCCCACACAGAAGTTCTACCAAGTGTATTATGTAAGAATAAACGGCTGAAAACCAATCAACGGCGTTCACGTACTTTTCTTCGTGACAGCTAAATATAATACCTAAAGGTAAGTTAATATAGAACATATATATATTTATATATATATAATATATATATATATATATATATATAATATATATATATATATATATATATATATATATATATATATATATATATATATATATATATATATATATATATGACGAGATGATAGTAGAAAGGGCCTTAGAGAGATTTCCGCGTATTCTTTTTAAATGTATCTATAAATGTTGTACCTCAAAACATTTATTTAAATATCTACGGAAGAGGTATAGTCACCACCAAATAATTCAATTAAATAATATCATGCGATTAAAGAGCAGAATTAGATCTATTAACCTTTCTGTCGCTTTTTTACATTCTTGTCTTAAACAGGATGTGGCTCCTCTTTATATTTCAAAACGTATTGCTGCGTCTAACGTTAGACCCAGCTTTTCTATGGGTCGTGCTTTTATGCGTGATGACATTAATAAGTTTCTGAAACGCGTGAATATCTTATTAGTATTCGTCATCGTCTCTGGTTTGCAGTTAAAGGCTTCTTGTCTTGTTTTGGTGATGAATTGGCCAAGCAACATGCTTCTATAAAATATAATAAACAACTTGCCCTTCTTGTTCGAAGACGTTATGGTTGTCAAATAAATAATGGAAGCAACATATATTTAATTTTTCGAACACTGTATTAACAGATATCGAAATTAAAGTTTTGTCTAAGGGGTTAGATGTTTGTATTCCCCCTACCCACATTAACAAAGAGAAAACCCTCGCTTCTTTCGATGTTATTTCTACCTTTTGACCTATTCGTTTCATTTCTTTAGTATTATTTTTTTGATTTATTCACATTTTTGTCCATTTGTGTTTTTAACATACATTAGGCCATCATCTATATAAACCGCGATAGATTCGACTTCGAGATCTCTTGTTCGGTTATATAGTAAGTACAGTCCAATCAAGTCCGTCACTTCGGCAGAGTCCAGAGAGCCCATCGAAACATCAACGGAAGAGTAATGGTCCTTCTTTGTCCATTGTTCTTTATTATTTATTAGTACCGTGTTCGGCATTTTTTAATTATGTGTATTACCTTCAACCTCACTAGTGATACTTATGAGCCCAATGCTAAAGATAACTCTTAATCCCTTTATGTCAACCAACTATCTAGCCACCCCAGATCTGTAAGTAAACACATCCCCGAATAAGTTAGTCGTAGGATTAGCAACAACTCCTCTAATATAGATATATTTAATAAACGTAAAAACGTTTATGATAAAGCACTAAAAGAGAGCGGATATAAAAATACCAAAATAGAGTATATTCCAATTACACAAAATAACCATAGTAGGAACAAAAATAGAAATAGGAAAATTATATGGTATGCACCTCCATTTAATAATTCAACGAAAACCAAATTAGGGAAAACATTCTTGAACTTAATAAATACCAATTTCCCCACTAACAACATACTCCATAAAATGTTCAATCAGAACACAGTGAAACTCAGCTATTGTTGTAGTGACAACCTGGAAAAAATCATAAAAAGACACAACAGTAAAATACTAAACCCCTCAGTAACCTAAAATCCTAGGAATACATGCAACTGTACTAACAAATCAAACTGCCCCCTAGACCAAAAGTGCTTATCAACCCAAGTGGTCTATGAGGCATCTATCTCATCAACCGAAAAACCATCACAGACTAACTATTATATTGGTTTGGCGGGTAACAACTTCAAGGAAAGATTCTACAACCATAACCTCTCCTTCAAAAACCCTAACCACCCTGGCAAAACTGGACTTTAACTACACTACCACAAAATGAAAACAAAAAAGACAATCCTATAATAAAGTGGAAAATCCTAAGAAATCTAACACCTGCAAATCAATGAACTCACCATGTAGACTATGTCTAAATTAAACACTAGAAATTATCCGTTTTAAAGACAGAAATAAACTCTTAAATAGAAAACAAGAGACCTCTATTAACTGTAAGCATATTAGACTCTACCTCCTTAGCAACACCTATACTCATCCTTAACCCAACACTAACCCCTCACATATGAAAATGAATCATTACATTTCTTTTTACTAGATACCTCCCTACATATTTACACAACCCCTCCCTATTATACACTACCTCAAAACACATTACAACCCCTTACCCAACTACCCAAATTTATAACCCAACCTTACCCCTAGCAAGTCTTGGCGAATCAGTAGATATATAACCACCCCACTGAACCATCAATACCATCAAATCTCTTAGTATTACCTATAATTTTCGTCCCCAAAAGCCTCTCTGTCATACTACCAGCATGACACAATTCTACCAAAATTATCTCTCGCTTAAACTCATAACCGTGATAGATGTAACCCCTGATATCACTTAGATTAATCTAACTTTAATTAATTAATCCTTTGAAATACTGAAATCTTATTACCACCTTAATTAGTGACGGGTATTCAGTCTTTATTATTAGTGGTAGAAATATAATAGCTTACCATCATCTATATACTTGTAATATCCATTGACCTTGCGAGTAGCGTGGTTATTATTATTATTATTATTGTTATTATTATTATTATTATTATTATTATTATTATTATTATTATTATTATTATTATTATTATTATTATTATTGTTATTAGTACTATTGTAATTATAATTATCGTAAGCATTATTGGCATTAATATTATTATTATTATTATTATTATTATTATTTTTGTTAATACTAAGAGTAGTATCACCACTAAACTTCTTCTATATAGTAATTATATTAGTATTAATTTTATTATTAGTATACTATAATTACAATTAACAAATATTATCACAACGGGAATAACTACCATTACTGGTATAAATATCATTGTAGGAGCCACAACAAGTAATATTATTGGATGATGACGACTAATTAATATAGAAATGGAATGCCAGTACGGCATCTAATACCCTAAATAAAATTATCAAACATTTTTTCATACGATAACCACCAAAGATTTGCGACAATATTTATATTTTTATTTTCATTATATAGAATAAATTCAAACCCATCCAACCCTCTGCTCCAGTTAAAATTAAGGTCACAATAACCCAGATACAAAATACCACCCCACCCAATTTTCTAAAATATTACCTGTTAGAATCTCCCCCTTCCTTCCTTCCTTGCTTTGTTATACGCTAACCCCGTCTCTACTCTCCCCCCTCTCATCTATCCCCAAACTTCCTGTTGTTGTTGAATTATAGAAATTTGAGCAGTTGATTCCAGAAACGCCTGATGAGTTGACGCTTATTTCAAACGTTAACGAAACACAATATATTATGTAGCAAATTGGAATAAAACCATCAACTAAATATATTTTGCTCTGAATTTTCATTGAGCACTCTCATGAACCCGGTTTCAACTTTCTTCGGATTTATACCTCTTGGATATTTGTATCAAGTTAATTATATATATATATATATATATATATATATATATATATATATCTATATATATATATATATATATATATAGCTTAATTAGTTAGTTAAGTTCAAATATTAACAAAATGAACTAAACTATTACTTTTCAAAAGTGCTCAATATATATTAGAGCTTCTATATTAAAATAAAATAAACATAGTTTTAGTATCAGTCTTCTAGATTACGTGTTATATAGATAATAGATTCAATAGTTCTACATTAGAAAGCATCGGTTTATTAACATCTATTTATAAATGAAATTAACAAAAATCTATTTTAAATATCATATCTTAAAACAATAGTAAATAAAACTGGACAGGAAATTATGAATAAAATCAAATATTTACTCACTGAGACTGCTTGGTGTAGAAGCATGACTTAAAGCGAACATTGCGAATAATAAAATAGCGACTTTAATGATGTTACGCATTTTGATATAGGTAGTGTTGAATATCTGCTTCATAGATTAATGGAAAATCGATTGGAATAAACATCCTTTTATACAAATTTTACTTCCGGCTAAAATTATAACACCCATTATGGAAATCCCAGAGAAGTAAATTACAAATGCGTCACCTATACACCAGACAATTTGATATATTTTACGATAGGTTTAATGGATACATAATGCAACACAAACCGACATCAGAAAAAAAATTAATTGAATATAACGTCGTATTTTCAAATTATAAAGTTATTTATGATCAATTATAAACTAGTATAAAACTTATTGTCACATAAATAGATATTTCAATCAATATTATCACGATTTTACATCACCCCCAGTATACGTGACATTATGTATTAACCCTCTCAATAGACGTATGTGTAGGTCAACGTCAACACATATAGAATCATCCTCGTTATATGGCTCTTTCCCACAACACCTAGGCCCTTTAGCTTTAGTGAATTAACGGTCAATATAGCAAATATGAATTCGTTACATGTACCACGTGTGTCCACATATTTCTACAAGAACGAAAAAAGTGAAAGGCAGGATACACATAGTGGTAAATATTTACGACATAAATATATGTGGAATCAGTTTGGTAACAACTTTTGGGAAGTCGATCTAACCTTGCGTCCGAACATTACCTTAGCAGGTGTCTTCGACGTTTCGATGTTTGCATTCGGAGTGACTCTGTAAACTTGCAGCAACTGTTGGATTGACTTATTCGTCGGTGATCCACTTGCTTTTTTTCAGAGCTCTCTGGAATGTGTCAACGAATTTCTGTGCCAGTCCATTGCTTCTTGGATGGTATAGAGGGATTGTTATATGCTCGATGAGATGATCCTCACAAAGGTGTTTAAATTCAGTAGACGTGAATTGAGTACCATTGTCGGTGACAATGCAGTCTTCTACTTCAAACCTAGCGAATAGCTCGTATAGGAAATTGATAGCTGCCTCGGATGCGGGGTGCTTGCATTTTAGTACTTCCGGCTACTTAGCTAGGCTGTCTACAACAATGAGATAGTTGTGATATGATTATTCATGTTTGAGCTGAAAACGAAAGAGCGCATAAGACTTTTCATTCTCGATATGGCTGGATGTCTTACATGGAATTCCTTGAGCATTCTTTTCTGTAATGTCATAGGAATTACAACCATGTCGCTATATAACAGGACGTTTTGGCAAATTGAATACATTTCCTCATCTAGTTGGTTATTTTTTATTTTTTCCTTTCGTGCTGATGATAAATTCGTCCACCTCTGCATTACTCTTAATCTCACCAGGCGTTACTGGAAGTTCTCTTACTGTGTCACATAACGTATTTTTTTTACTTCAGCTTCCGCTTGAATGGCTGCTATCATCATATCTTCCACGGGTTTTGTCAGCTTAGGTAACAACTTTGATAACCCGTCTGCATGACAAAATTTATTAGATGGTACATACTTCATTTGAAAATTGTAGTTCAGAAGAATGGTACCCCATCTTTGGAGTCTTTCTGCAGTGTGTTGTGGTAGTCCCTTTTCCGATCCGAAAATCGTTGATAAGGGTTTGTGGTCTGTTTGTAACGGAAATTGTCTACCGTGCAGGAAACGATTAAATTTATTCACCTCAAATATAATGCTTAGACCCTCTTTCTCAATTTGACAGTATTTTTTTCGGCTGGTAGAAGTGTCCGGGATGCATGGGCTATGGGTTTTAATTTTCCATCATCCATTTTATGCAATATGCATGCTCCTATGCCATAGTTGCTGGCATCGTTTGCATCTACAATGTCACGCTAGAGATTATAATGTGTCAGAAACAAGTCAGACGATACGATATCTTTAATTTTTTGAAACGCTTCTTCGTCTAGACCCATTTTTGGTCCTTCTTTAACAGTTCATTTAAGGGTGACCTTAGTGTATGCATGTTTGGTACGAACACATTGTAGTAATTCGCCAACCCTAAGAAGCTTTGTAGAGAGGCAATATTTTCTGGAGCAGGCGTGTTCCCTATCGTCATTGCCCTATCTGGGTCTGGCCTTCTTCCTTGCTCATCGATGATTTGCCCTAAGTATTTTATATTTTCCATGAAAAAAGTACATTTCTCATCTTTGAGTTTAAACCCATTATACTGGATTTTTTTTAATACTTGGTTTACATGAGTCTTGTGTTGTTCTTTGCTAACGCTGTTCATTAACACATCGTCCAGGAACCCTACTGCGAAATCCATCCCATTTATCATCATATCCATAATTTGTTGAAAAATCGCAGGGGCGACCTTGCCCCCAAAAGGGGGTCGGTTAAATTTATATAATCCTTTATGGGTATTGATGCATAGCAGATTTGAACACTCCTAATCGACAGGGATTTAAAGATAAGCGTCGCTGAGGTCGATTTTAGAAAAATATTTTCTTCCACTCAGTTTCGCAAATATTTCTTCGGGGCTCGGAAGAGGGTAGTGGTAGTATTTAATGCCTTGTTCACGCCTGTGGAGGAGTCGGCACAAACCCAAATCTCCTTGTTCTTTTTCTAAACATAAACTGCAGGTGAAACCCACTCACTGTGACCAATTTTTAAATGACAGCCATGTTCTCGAGTCTTTCTAATTCACCGTCTATTTGGACTATAGCGGCGTATGGAATATTTCTTTTCTTTCTGAACACAGGCAGTTCATTTGTTTTGACTTCAGACTTTTCTACTGCTTTCGTACACCTTCCAAGATCGCCTGAAAATACCTCTGGAAAATTCTCTTTTAATACCCTCTTGAGGTTTTCTGCCTCCACATTCGAAAAGGAGCTTAAGGGCAGATCTCATAGTCTAAACTTTTACATTTAGATTAGTTCCAAAAAGGTTATTCGATTTTCGCATAACAAAAATTTTGGATTTGTCGGTCTTTTTCTGGAAAGAAATATCGTCAATAATTCCCCTTCGAAGGTTATTTTTTCACCACTGACGCTTCTCGCCGTCTTTTTTTTGTGATTTGATCATAGTGGGTCTCCCAAGCTTTTTCCATGGCTGTACATTAATGATGGAAATGTCAGACCCACTATCAAGCTGCAGTTTTACTTTTTTTAAAGCATTTTGACCTGTACATATTTCCGGATATTTTGTTCGTCAGGTTCAATTTTTGTCAGTTTAATGGTTGTCTTTCTACCAGATTTTTTCCTACAGCGTGATGCCTTATGTCCTTTCTGGTGGCAGTTGTGACATTGTTTGAATATGTAGGGACACTCATTGTACCAATGATTATCTCCACATCTCCAACACGGTTCAGGTGGATCTTTCCCATGTGTTTATCTCTAGTTATTCATTGAAGTCAATTTTATCTTCTGATGGATCTTTTTAATATGCGCCACTCCGTTTTCCTCTATGTCACGACTGCCCTGTTTCAACGCAACAACACTGTCACAGTCTTCCGCTAAGTTTTGTGTTGTTAGAAATGGCGCACTTTCGAGTTTATTTAAAACACGACGTCTGATTTCTGAGTCTTTATTTAAGACAAGACCTTGCATGAATATTAAACATTTAAAATTATCCGATGATAATTACTCTAATTTTAAATCGTCGCAAAGTGTATTTACTATACTTACATACATAATGTAGTCGTCTACCTCTCTCCTAGTGACATTCATACACTTATATCTCCTGTGGAAAAGATAAGTTTTTGTAGAAAACAGTCATGATAGTAAAGTAACTGCTTCCTGGAAGTTCAACTCACTGGTCTTTTTTGGAAGGATAACATTCACGAACATTGTATGCTTGGCAGGTCTTAACTTTCTTAGCTAAAATCTAACTTTTTTAGAGTCTGCCCATGTACTGCAGTCCGAGACAAACATATCCTCATATCTTCTATAGAAGTGAACAAAAGTGGCATCGTCTTCTGGATTATAATTGAAAATTTCGATAGCGCTCCACACAGACGTCTGGGAGAATGCATTATGATTCTCGTTTGTTTTCGTTAACTGCGTTGCCTCTAGAAATGTTCTCTGTTCCTCCTGTGTTTTTTATCAAGAGTGTTCGAAGTGTGTCTGCTGTTGTAGCAGTCTTTCTTGGAATCTTTCTTCTCGTGTGGTCACTAGCTCTTTTGTTCAGCATGCATTTTTCCTTGGGCTTTTTACTGTTCCAACAACTCTCTTTTAAATTTGACCTCAATTTCAACTTGTTTTCTTTGAAGTTCCATTTGTTGTTCAACTTGCTGTCTTTGTAACGTAACATTTTGTTTGGAATTTAACTAATTGAAAAAGAGAATCTTTGAATTCAGCGTCCATCATTCACGAATTCAACTTATGCACCACACAATTTACACTTGTAAGAAAAATCAGTTTTCCCCACAACGTATAATTAGTTTTCTCAACCAACACACAAAGCCAGAAATATATTAAAAACAAAACTGAGGAAAAACAATCCTTTTTTTATATGTGTACGTAGTTTTACAAAACCAAGTCCGGCGCTATAAGCCTAATAAGACTAGTTTTATGGGAAATTGTTTTAGCTACTTTGCATTTTACAAAGATGCGACTTGCTTATTTAACAGTTCTTTGTTAGAAGCACAGATGACTTACGCGAATAAATATTTTTCACTGCGCGTCCTTCTTTGCCCTCGACAATTCTGTGGTAGACCATTTCAATAAATAGTCAATCTGGATCTTGCTCAAATATCAGATGTTGTTCTAATAATAACGACAACCTTACAAAATATCTGTAATAGTTGACGCGGATAACATTTATCTTAACGAGTCAGTGAACTTGAAGAGAACAAAAATATAGGTGTCAGTGTATTCAATTATTTTAATGATTGAAACTGTCTTTCGTGTTTTCTAGTTTTAGATTTTTGGTAGCAAGTTTTCAGTTTGTGTTTTTGTGTCGCTGAACTACTCTTGTAGTGGTTCATTTGCTGTTAATCCTTGAGAAACCTAATATCTATTTGAAAAGACGAAGATGTTTTCCCGTGAAAATCTTGCGAATCCTTGTATATCAATCACTTCGGGTGATTTTTTGCAGTGATATCATTTCGATTTCTCGTCGCCAATCTGTTGTGAAGTAGTTTAACAGTAAAAAGAAGTCAAGTCAAGGTTGGTTTAAGATAACAAGTGTATTAACATAAAAGGTACAAGGTAAGGGAAATGGTTGGCACTTGGCTAGACAGTTACAAGACTGTCCTTTTTCTCTCTCCCGTGACTCTGGTGACTCGCACTATTGATAGTGAGAACCGGTGTAGTTGTCTTCTGTTAAAACGGCCGGTGTAACAGTAACACTACGACGTACTTGTGGAATGAAGTACACACTGTTTTACATCTATAGTAAAAGGAAAATAAAACACGCACTAAACGGTACAATATAAGATATTTTTATCGTAAATAAGAAAATGTATAACATTTCAAGTACCGATAAAATAAGAGATAAAAAGATTTAGGTAAGTAATGTAAGTATGGAAACATATCTAGGCATAGTACAATATTCTTATAACACTGTACGAACTTGTTTACAATTAAATTCCACAGTTAAACAACAACCACTTTTAGCATGTGCACTCTAAAAATAATTATATTAGTGATTTTTTAAAGTCATCAATGTTTCCCTTTTAATAATAATAATGATAATAATAATGATAATAATAACATTGATAATAATAATAATAATAATAATAATAATAATAATAATAATAATAATAATAATAAGTAAATGAACAAAAACAGATCACTATGTAGTACAACAGAGCAGTAAAGATTATTCTTTAATCACACCTCCACAGTCGAAATACAATCTAGTCTTCCAATGCAAAAGTAGTTGCTATTATTCGATATATTGCCGGTATACGTGACTCGAATATTGTTGAACTAAAATGTTTTTGCACTGAAACACGAAAAATGTTTAAATTTATGGTGCTTTTGCAAAATGAACGCATGAAGATCGATTGTATTTACCTGGAAACGTGAGTGGTCACGGTCTATTTAGTGTTGAAGATGTTGTGAATATAGAAGAAGGTCGTCTATTGAAATATATTTCTGAAAATAATGAGATTCTTCCTCGTAAATTGAAAAGAGAGGAAATACAAAGAACTAGGGTGAAAAAGAATCAAAGATAAATAGAGAGATGGTTAAAATTATTAAGAAAGAAACTACACAGTGTATTTTTTAAGAATACTGCATTTAGAGATAATTACAGCTGGAAGTGTTTGGTGAAGGGTGATCTCAAAAGGTCTACTGAGAGTATGTGTATATGTTTACATATTTGTTTGTACAGGTGTAACTCGTCAGCTAATTGAATGTTCATTGTTAATTGTGGAACACAACACTCAGGCATACGGTCTCGTATTGTTGGCTATATTTAGTCAACTTTAGTTTCAGGAAAAGGAATAAAAATGGGGGTGTATTCCTTTCGTGAAAATTCAGATACGTCTAGTATGTTGTAAACTGTTAACAATATTATTTAACATAAACGTCTTAACATTTGTTAAATCAAATATCTCAGATCTGAAGTGAATTTGATCCATAGATATCGACCACTTTTTCAGCAAGAATCCATGTATTTTCTTTCTCTCTTAAAAACCGTTAAATGTTGAGCCTTAACGTCAACACATGTTTTCGAATCACAATAATGTAATGTATTTTGATAACAATTGAAAAATAATTGTTGATATAAGTGTAAGTACCATTATAACATGATTTCAATCTTCGTAATATGCCATACAAGTCGTGAAAACATTCCTGTTCAGTGAATTAAGTTTACCAGAAACGGGGTTTGCGGCAATATATATATATATATATATATATATATATATATATATATATATATAAATATATATATATATATATATATATATATATATAAAAGGAGAGTGTAGTTTGATTGAAGCATTGCTGGTAAATATAAGTGCAGGTTTGTAATCCGAGGCTGTAGCAATGCGATGTAGTTGCCGGAAGGTGGAGAGGGTGAACAGAAAAAAACGAGGAGAGAAAACGAATCTCAAAACGATTCATTAATATTTCCCGTAAAAACTGATTAAGTACCAGAATAGTAAATACTGTCAGGTAAATAAAAAGTTCGGCAAACAGTAATCTTTAATTTTCGAAAGAAAAACTTTCATTATCAAAGACAACAATTAAAGACCGAAAGGGTCGACAAAATGGGAAACACCAGAATCAAACTGTTGAAACACTGCAGCAGACTATTGGGAGTAGGAACGCAGAAAATGTCAACATTTAATTAAATAATTATTCAGCTAAAGTTAACATCTTATTAACATGTGTTTATTTATATACTAATTATTGTAATTTTATTATTTTTTATTTTATTTTATTTATTAACTTTTCTTTATTTATTCAATTGAAAATTTAAATTTATCATATGGCCAGTCAAAGGGGGATAACTAAGAACGAACGGAATATGGTAAGAAGTGAGATTTGAAATGTGAGAAGAAATTTAAATCAATTGTGGAAGGAATTAATGTCATGAGGTTAGGAGGAAATTTTCAATTGAATAAATAAAGAAAAGTTAATAAATAAAATAAAATAAAAAATAATAAAATTATCATAATTAATATATAAATAAACAAATGTTAATAAGATGCTAACTTTAGCTGAATAATTATTAAATTACATTTTGACATTTTCTGCGTTCCTACTTCCAATAATCTGCTGCAGTGTTTCAACAGTTTGATACCGGTTTTCCTCGTTTTTTCGACCCTTTCGTTCCTTTATTGTTGTCTTTGATAATGAAAGTTTTTCTTTCGAAAATTTAAGATTACCTGCCAATTCTGTTGTGTTGTCTGTAAATGTCTGACATACCTGAAAAGCCATATCCACGACTCTCACCAGAAACCTTTACACTAATATAATATCGATATACCAAAAGTGGTCATATACAAAAGCGAATAGACAGCTGCCATTCTTGAAACGAAAATTACAACAGAGGGTGGATGCTTAGGGGAAGCGGGTAAAAATTAATAGACGCTAAGAGTGTATAGTGAAGCAAGGGCTGTTCAATTCGCGTCCCCATGTAGCAACCGAACGTAGTATTAATAAAAAGTGTGTAGTGAAGCAAGGGTTGTCTAATCAGTAGCCGCCACTTTTCGTTAACAAGAATGTGTAGGAAAAAAAGAATTGCTCAATCATTAGCTGCAGTACCTAGAAAATATATGTGCCGCTGCAGTATAGCGTACCTAGAAAATATCGGTTCTTTTGCAGTATAGGGTACATAAGAAATATCAGTGCTCTGTAGTATAGCCTACATAGGAAATATCAGTGATTCTACAGTGTGGGGTGCATAGGATATATCGGTGGTTCTGCAGTAGGGGGTACATAGGAAATATAGGTGCTTCTGGTGTATGTTAATATATGGATATGTTCGTGCTTCTGCACTATGCGGTGCATAAGAAAAAACTGGTTATTCTGCCGTATAGGGTTCATAAGAAATACCGGTGCTTCTAATATTTAAAATCTATATAAAATAACTCCTCAGTTAGTGAAGTCACAGGAAGAAATAATTGTGCTCTGCCATTGTTTGGTTCATATGAAATATCCGTTCTTCTGCAGTATTGCGTGCTTAGGAAATACCGGTTTTTCTGCAGTATAGGGTACATAAAAAATACCGATGACGCTGAAGTTTACGGTACATAGGAAATACATGTGCTTCTGCAGTATAGTGTACATCAGGACTACCGGTGCTTCTAAGGTATAGGGTACATAGGAAATATATTTCCTCTTCAGTGTAGGGTACATAGGAAATACCGGTGTTTCTGTAGTATGAGGTACATATGAAATACCGGTACTTCTGCAGTATAAGGTAAAACAGGAAATATGTTTTAGTTATTTTTTCTCGGAGGGGAGGAAACGCTGAAAAATCTTCTTTTTTTTACAACTAAAAATATTTCTTTGGGTGAGGGAGAGTAAAAAACTATTGCGGGGGTGGAACATTTTTTTTACTAAAAATATTTCTTTTCGTGGAGGAGAGTAAAACATTTTGGTTGGGGAGGAGAAATATTGTTTTTTTCTTTAACTAAAAATATTTTTTGTGGTGGGGGAAAGAAAAAAATGAGGTGGTGGATTTTTTTTTCAAGAAATATTTCTTTGTGTGGTAGAAACAAATTAGGGGAGAGGATTTTTTTTCTTTTTTAACTAAAAATATTTCTTTGGGTGGGGAGGGTAAAAAAACATTTGAGTGAATTTTTTTTAACAAGAAATATTACTTTGGGTAGGTGTAAGTAAAAAAGATGGCGTGGGATTTTTTTTCAACTAAATATATTTCTTTGTGTGTCGGAGGGTAAAAGAAAAAAAAATTGGGGGTGGAGGTAATTTTTTTTTTGTTACAAGAAATTAATATTTTAAAGAGTTTTAGCGTTACCTCCTCCTTTTTGATCGGTGTGGGCGTGATGTAGTATCTGTTTTGCTTCCAACTAGCAAAATATGCGACTAAAGGCTTCTGCAGTATACCGCCCCTGTGGAATACGTGTTTATGGGGCTTGTGCAGTATTACGCCTCTCTGGAATAAGATACTTCCTCTTCTTCTTCTTCTTCTTCTTCTTCTTCTTCTTCTTCTTCTTCTTCTTCTTCTTAATGAACAGGGACACACATGCAACATATGTGTTCTTTGATATGACAGGGGCGCATTAATGTGAGTTATTTTTTTATGATAGTTACGCTACAGAAACAAACATACTTTTTGTTCTTTGATACGAGAGTGACGGATTAATATGAGTTTTTATGTATGTGGTGATACCTCCGTATATAGTATGTGCACCGGGCCGGCGATAGGTATGTATATTATATGCACACCTGGACGGTGATAGGTATGCATTTAGTATTCGCACCGGGGCAGAAAACGATACGTACATAGTGTTCGCACAGGGGCAGAGAACGCTACGTATATAGTGATCGCACCGTGGCAGAGATAGGTACATTATTGTATGCGCATCCGGGCGGAGATACATATGTATTTAGTATTCGAAACGGGTGGTTTTAAGTACGTATTCAGTATCTGCACTGGGGCGGTGATAGGTACATACTTATTATTCCGACCGTGACAGAGCAGGGGCTGTGATATGTGCGTATATAGTATTCGCACCGGGGAATAGATAAGTACGTATATAGTATGGGCATTGGTACAAAGATAGGTACGTATTTAGTATTCGCACCGGGGCAGCGATAGGTACGTGTATAGTATGCGCACCGAGCCGGGATAGGTACGGATATATTATTCGCACCGGTGCTGTGATAGGTACATATATTATATGCGCACCGGGCCGGCGATAGGTACGTATATAGTATGCGCACCAGGGCGGCGACAGGTACTTATATCGTTTGCGCACCGTGGCCGAGATAGGTACGTATATATTATGCGGACCGTGGCAGAAATAGGTATGTATATAGTATGCCCACTAGGGCGGATATAGATATGTATATAGTGTGCACACCGGGGCGGGGATAAGAACGTATATAGAAGGCGCAGACAGAGGATGTAATTTTAATGTTTATGTATATATATATATATATATATATATATATATATATATATATTGATGCATGTGTTGTTGCCAACAACAGAACTCTTCTGTTCGGTAATACCTTTTTTTATTTTTTCCATTCTTCGAATGATCTTTTTAACGGTGACATGGAATTAATTAATGTAGGATCCGTATGTTTGACAACCGTTTTCGATTTCTCCGGAATCATCATCAGGACTTTTTAATGGCACAACATGAATAAAACAGGGATTACCAAACAGAAGAGTTCTGTTGTTTACAATAACACATGCATTAATGAAAAGATGCTGTCTAAATACAGACAATATATATATATATATATATATATATATATATATGTTTCAATGGAGGCGCGAGAGTGCTCTATCCCTTAATAGACTTCAAAAACGACCTATCCTAGAAATCCCATTTCTTTGATCAATTATATCTAAAAAAAACAATAAACCAAATTAGTTAAAACTTTGCAGATTTTTTTTGATAGGTACTATAAGTGTGTAGCATTGCAGCATCATTAGTCAAGGCAACCCAGAAATCCAGAAAGGTCAGACATGATGTTGTGTTATCCGTGTGTACGTACGTACATAAGTATGTGCCATCCTGTATCTAATCAACTATTTGATAGATTCACCTGATTTTTGCCAGAGATAGAGGTTCTAGGGTCTAGTTGAAAACATTTTATTTTCAGTTAACAATATCACTTAGTTTTCCAGAAAATTCTAAAAAACCTTTAAAATGACTATTTTATTGAGGCATAGCCTTTACAACAGTAGTGACATTCCATGATTAAATCCAGTATACTGAAATCATATGCCCTTAATAGGGTTAAGACGAACATTCATATACACTAAATGTACAAAAGCAAGAACCTCCCCAAATGTTCACACTTTTATTGTCATTAAGGGTATGCGAGCACAACAGGGCTATGTATTTTACTGGTAGAAAGTTTTCTGCAGCGCACCGCACACACTTCATCCACTCATACATAGAGATTTATACTGTAGTAGTCTGATAATGAAATAGTTTGGTTGATATGTAGTCATACCTTAATTAATGACAATAAAAGTGCAAACATTTGAGAATTTCATGCTTTTGTATAGTTTGTGTATATGGATTTTTTATCTTAACCCTACTAAGGGCATATGCTTTCAGTATACTGGCATTTATCATGGAATATATATGTATATATATAAATGTATATATATATATATATATGTGTATATATATATATATGTATATATATATTTATATATATATATATATATATATATATATGTATGTGTATAATATGGGCGTGTGTGTTTTTTCAGGACGAGAGAAGTGTTTGTGAATGAAATATTTTTGTTTCTTACGCTTTGTGAAATAAAATCTTATGAGTGAAAAAACGGTTAAAACTTGATTTAAGGCATACATATTCAGAAAAGAATGGAGCCTTCTCAGTAGTCAACAATACGAATGTAAACATATATTTTCAGTTACATATTGAGTGATTTTAGTTCAAGAACCGAGACTAGTAGTTTTACAGTTTGTTTGTTTTGCTTCATCAAATAGAGCGCACCTGATTTATTGTATCAATAAGTCATTCATATTTGAAATAATCACCACAAAAATATATCATTTTCTGTGTGCATGGTATAACATAAAAGAAGTTTGATGGAATCTTTAATGCATTGGCGTTGCTAGAAGGTGTGCCATCAGGGCGGCCAATGTATTATCATCCATTTCACACAAATATGAATATTCCACAGTAAGTAACATTAAAATACCACTTGAAATTTCTGTTTACATCATAACGCTATAAATTATAACTGCCGATTAATCATAACACATTTAATATACATCACACACTGGACTATATTTACATTGGTGTAGATCACATTGGAATGCATATCACATTTCTAGGGTTCAACTGCTGTTCAGACGTATATAGTGATTTCCATATGCACCAGGTTCAAGTACAACCTGAAGGCCGTGTTAAAGGTCCAGGGCGCCTCTTTGAGTGACTTGTATTCGGAAATACATCCTATAATAGGTACACTTTACATTTTAGAAAGACATCAATTATAGGACAAGAGTTGACGTTTTTTACTTTCTTTTTACGAATTGATAACCGTTTATACACTTGATATATTAAAAATAAACTTTATTATGATTTACTAATTACACTCTTACCGTTTTATTATTTCTAAGAGCAACGGAATTTTTACTAGATCGTTTTATGTTGGGGACATTAACGAAATATAAAAGAATACTTTAGTACGTGTTACATGTTTAAGAATATTAATAAAGGCTTTAGTATAAATGCGGAAAAACATATTTATTTCAGAAAAGAGTGCATGTTATTTACTGCACAAGTTTACCATACTGTCTCTTAATTTAAAGAAATTAAATATTGATTAAGACGAAATTAGAAAATAAAAGACATCTATCGAAAGTAAATCGTTTATTTGAAGCAACGGTATTCATGAATAAATTAGTAAAAACTCCATGATGCATTTTTTATCGGGACAGTTACTGAATTTGTATATACAATATACAGTTTTCCCGTGTAATATTTAGAAGAGTTGTAGGCTAATTGCGATCTGAAAAGCTAACACTTATTATATTTATAGAAGAAAATAGATGAGAACGATAAGTAAAAATGAATTCTGAAGAAGTCGTATGAAATTCTATATGTTTTACAAATGCTGTATTACTTTAGTTGAGCCTTCTTTTATCAGATCAATTGTCATGCAAGATGAATTGAACCCCTACTATTTTTAGTAAACGATTTCCCCATCGACACATTTAGCAAATTTTTCATCGTATGCCCTTTTCTCACAACACTTAAGTCCTTGTTCCTTCTTGTATAACACGTCAATACAGCAAACAAAATCCTCTGTCTCGTAATCCCATAGACCACATGTCTCTACAAGAAAAAAAATGAAAAGTGAAAGACAGGATACACACATAGATATAACAGTGATACATTTTTAAGACAGTATTTTCTGTGAAATCATCATAATTCGAGAGTGTGACCATAAGGAAAATCGAGTTGATCAATTCAAGATTTATTATAAGTAGCTAATAGACAAGCAATCTCATATGTACAAAGGAGACAAAGAAATTAGAACATCAGACATTCAGAAATGTATACTTATGATTCAATACTTCGACCTGTAACATTAGTATCAATTCTTATTTAGCCTCACAAAACTTTCTATGTTTCCACTAAGACATATTTGGAGCATGAAGTGCAAACTGTTGACAGGTATTTTTGAGAGGAAAATGCAACAAAGAATAACTACTAAAATTCAATGCATGTTTATCGTTCAATAGAGACGTAATCAAATCAAAAGAGATAAAAAGAGATGGATAAGTATAAAACCGTATCTATACATAATAGAAGCTGCTTGGAGTAGAGTGCAGACCTGCTTTCAATTCAATGCTACTGTTAACTAATAACACGTTTTAGCATGAACATAAAAATAACAATGATATTAGTGATGATCTTTAGAAAACAATTATCAAGTTTTCTCCCATCAAATTAATAGTAATAAAAATTAATAATTATTAAAATAATATTAATATTAAAGTTATTAAAAATATTAATCTCAATATTAATACTCCAATAAAACATATGCCAATGGAATACTTAAGTGTCAAATACATATCGCTTTATCCAGAACATTTAGGTATGCGTATACATTTATATATTTGTTTGTACAGGATTCACTCCTATGCTATTTAACTGATCATTATCAATTCTGGAACACAACTCTCAGGAATAACGTGGTGTTTTGTTGTATTCAGTCAACTATTGTATTAGGCAAAAACAAACAATGGATATATTTCTTTGGAAAAAATTCACGTACCCTTGATATTTTCTCAATTGTTAACAATAGTTATTATACATCAATTTAGAAGCATTCCTCAAATTTCATTTCATTCGGCGTATTTAAATGACTTTTTAGGGAAGGCATAATATGAAGACAGCTTCTAACTTGCTAAATCAAATATATCAGATTTTAAGTGAAGTGTATCCATAGACTAATATTAGACACTTTTTCAGCTAGACTTCCTGCATTTCAATTTTGTCTTAAGAGGCTGTCCATCTTTAGCATTACAGTATACACATGTTTTAATCAAAATCATTTTAATGAAAATGTAATACAAATTCTTTCTATGAATTGCAGTAGTATTATAACATAATTATCATCTTCGTAAGGGACATACAAGTCGTGCAAAACAGTAATGCTTAGTCTATTAAGTGTACACGTATTGGGACATATTCATTTGCAATATATATGTATGTATATATAATTATTAATTGATATAAATTCACGCGTGTGTTAACTGGTTTCTCAAAAATGTTCAAATATATCTTTTAACGACGCTTTCAAAACTGTAGTAACATTTATATTATGAATCCTAAGCGTCAGGGCATTCACTACAAGCACCGGACATATAAACACACTCTTCAATAACATCGGAGGAGATCGCCAATCCTCGGCCACGCCGATAGATTTTTACCATGAAAAAAAATACAATGTCTGTTTACCATTATTATGTTTTTTTAAACCAAACATTCGGATTTATAAAAAAAAAAAATATTTTTTTAATGATTAAATAAATGTTCATTTTTGATATTAATTCACGCGTCTGTTAACTGGTTTCTCAAAAGTTGTAAAATATATATATATATATATATATACATATATATATAATATATATATATATATGTGTAGGTCATTACAGGGAGTAGGATCGCTCCAAAAAAAGAATACAAGCAAAAAGGGAAGTCGAGAGATACGTCATAACGGTGGAAGGATTTGTCGACCCTTCTTGTTCATGTCACTAGAAAGGTCGGACATAAAAAGTGGTCGTCTTGCTAACCCAGTCAGAGTAGGACGGACTAGTGGACACCAGTGGCCAAAGTGATATGGTATCTTTCTTAAATTCAGTCTTTCTTACCCACACATAAGTTCTGTCAAGTGTGTTATGTAGGTATAACCGGCTGAAAACCACTCCACGGCGTTCGCGTGCTTTTCCTCGAGACAGATATGGTAGTAATTACAGCAAAATATCATACCGAAAGTTAAGGGAATTTACAACACACACACATACACACACCCATACACACACACATACACACACATATATATATATATATTAATTTACTATTTAATAAAACATATTTATAGTAAAAAGCCTTTTAAACGATATAATGATCGTGAAAGTCTAGCACCGTAAATTCAAATCAAGTCTGTTGTCATTTGTGACAAAGCGAGTTCCGCACAGGGTTTGAATACTTTAGACAACAAGTCAGCTTCCCCTGCCTCTCCGGACAAGTGTATATTTATTACAATGACAGCTGTGCTTATTGTCGGTAATTCCAGCCTGAGTTTATGAATCACGCTCGATCCTATGCGACTATATGCGACAACAACTCTTTCACTGATGTGTGCAAAAATCCCTAAACGATATTGTCTTTAGGTAAAACAGTTTAATATTTAATAAAAATATTTATAGTTAAAAGCCCCTTTGAAAGTGTAATAGGCTAGAAAGTAGAGCACCGTGAAATCGGGAAACAGTGTGATGTCATTTGCGACAAAGCGAATTCCGCGCGAGCGTTGAACAGTCGAGACGACACTAACGATCCCCCCTGCCCTATCGAGTAAGTGTATCTTTACTTCAATGACTGTCTGTTCTGATTGCCGGTAGCGGCGTGGTCCCTTGCGTTTGTCTCGTTATTCTCGCCTGAATCTACGAACTGCTTCCGATTCTATGCGCCCTCCCTATAGGACCACTCCTGCACTGATAAAGGCAAAAAGCCTGAAACGGTATTGTGTGTAGGTAAAATACACTTTACTATTTAATAAAATACACACACATGTATATATATATATATATATATATATATATATATATATATATATATATATATATATATATATAAATATATATATATATATATATATATATTTGTAATCTAGGTAAAGTAAACATATGCACATGTAAAAACTCCAAAGAATTTCAACATGGCTCATACAATAATGTTCAATAGTAAACAGAGCTATGTATATTAATGTTTTTATTCATACATACATGCACACAAAACTGCTACACTTATATCAGACAAGACATTCTATCTGAATAATTAACCCATCCAGAAAATAAATGTGTAAGATTAATAAAAAGATGTACGAGAGAATAAACTGGCTAAAACAAACTACTTACGAATTAAACCAATTAGTGAATACAACGGGAACAATTAACTGATTCTCCAAGACTGAAAGCAACACAAAATCCTTATTTATTGAATTTGACATTGTAAATTACTACCTATCCTGATCAAAAAAACTGTTCGAAAGTGTTATTGAGTTCGCCTTCTTCTCTCTGATGTTTCTGAAGAGGAAATTAATATGATTCGGAAATGTAAAAATTATAGGACTATACAGAGACGATGTATAAAAATAAATATATTTTTTAAAAGATATTAAAAGGTTAGGTCTTCAGTAGTAATAACATGAAAGATAACACATGTTAATTCTTTTGACGTAACATTTAACTTTACAAAAAGTAACACACGAACCTTATAATAAAGGTAATGCAAACCCAATCTACATCTATCCACTCTGAAATCAACCTAGAACTGTAATAAAATCTATTCTCAAATCAATTAAAATATAACCTAGTGAAGAATTATTTAATGCACATCAGTGATTCTATAATAAAGATAGCGGATACAAAATAACTCAAATTAAATATATTAAACGAACTTCACTTTACAATAGACCTGAGAATAAATAAATGGGAAGATTATAAGTTTTACATCTCCGTTTAATCACATTGTTTTAACAAAGCTAGGTAAACGATTCTTAAACTTAAGTATCTTACAGTTCACACCGAGTAATATCTTCCATAATATTTTCACTAAAAGAACTTTAAGGTAAATTATGGTTCTAATGAAAAGTTAGAAGAAAGAAAAAAGCATTATTATAAACTATAACAACACTAACACTGATAAAACATAAATACTACGACTTGGAACTGCATAAATAAAACAGTGTCCGTAGCAGCAAAAATGTTTACCCAGCGACGATTACAACTGAAGAAGATAAACTCAGAGCAACTACTATGTATGCGTTGCTGGCATCACTTCAAAGAACGATAAACCCACCCCATGAAATATTTTCTAACAATTTTAATTATTAAATAAAATCTTTAAGTTTTATATATCACTAGGGCGGAACAAATAATGATAAATAACCAATAGTTAAACAAATGAGGCTACAACTTGTAACTACATAAATAAAACAAAATAACGGCTGTAGCATTATATACCACTGGGTTCTTACAAATAACAATGAAACACAACTACTTAAATGGAACATCATTAGAACAATAGCACCTCAAAGTCTCTTAATACCCCATGTTATATATTCCTTAATCGAAATCTTGAGTTAATTAAATTTGGTGATAAATGTAAAAAATGACTTTGCATATTTATTTACTCATTTATTTTTTAATTTTTATTTATTTACTCACTTATGCTTAAGATAAAAATCCATTTAAATATTTACTTATTAATTTAATTACTTATTCACTTATTTATGTATGTTCTTATGAGCATGCTCTATTGTACTTCATAATTTAAACATATCATATGTATATTATACATTCTTACATTTCTATTGGATTTATTGAATCGCCACTACTTTTATTATTCTCCCGTTTTCTTTATTATTATTGTTGGTGTTATTATCATCATTATCATTATTATAATTATTATTATTATCATTATTTTATTATTATTATAATTATTATTATTATTATTATTATTATTATTATTATTATTGTTATTATTATTATTATTATTATTATTATTATTATTATTATTATGATCAGAAGAAGTAGTAGTAGTAGAAGTACTACAGCATCTTTCATATTTTTTTGGATTTATTGAATCACCACAACTTTTATTATTCTCCTTACTGTGTCATTATCATTGTTGGTGTTATTATGATTTTTATTATTATCATCATTATTGTTATTATTATTAGCAGCAGTATAGTAGTAGTAGTAGTACTATTGCCATCTTCCATATTTTTCATAATTTTCATCAATTTGTTTGCCATCGCCATCTCAAGTATCACTATTATTGTTGGAGTTATTACCATAATTCTTTTACTCGCAATCCGATTAGTATTTGAAGTAGTAGTAATTGTATTACTACCATTAAAATGTTAACCATTATAATCACCATCACCTTTGAGTACCATAACGTCTCATATAACTGCTGTTGTCATCAGCACTGTTTTCATTATTGTTATCATTACGTTTATTACTTTTTGTGTTTGAATTCGTTTTTGTTTTTACCTTTCTTTCCATTCTTTGTTTTAAAGTATGAACATCTAAGTGAAATATCTGACTTTGCCGCCTAAGGAACTCTTAGTTTCTAATAACTAAAGATCGATAACATTGACATCCTAGTGTAGCGGCTTATTGTGCATGTCTGTAAAAATATAAAAATTAATATATATGCATATATATATATGTATATATATATATATATATATATATATATATATATATATATATATGTGTGTGTGTGTGTGTGTGTGGGTGTGTGTGTATGCACAAGTAAGTGATAGTCAATGCTCGAACTATGATAGATTTTTTTAAGATATAATATATATTTTTAAAATATAATATATATTGTTATTTTCTATTTCAACTATATATATATATATATATATATATATATATACATCAAAGACAAACGCATAGACACATACGTATATATATATATATATATATATATATATATATATATATATATATATATGTATGTGTCTATGCCTTTGCCTTTTTTGGTTTCATGGCGAGAGAAGGGTGTGTGGATAAGATATATTAGCACGCCACTCGGGTGTTAAAATACATAACAATGAGATAAACGGTTACCCTTTATTTACAAATTTCAAAATAGAATTTAGCTCTTCCAGCAGTTATCAATATAAATGAAAAACATATTTTTCATTAAATATAGAGTTAAGGTGTAGACTATCTGACCTCTGATGACAGTTTCGCGTGAACTGTTATTCGAAATTCGAAGATTGGTAATATTACCTAAACAAAAGTACAGTCATAAAACGAAACTGTGTATGTCTCTTGATAAGTATATATATATATATATATATATATATATATATATATATATATATATATATATATATATATATATGTACATATATACGCACATATATGTATATACATATATATATATATTTATCAAGATGCAATATAATGAGAAAATATACAACTGAACATATATATATATATATACATATATATATATATACAGACATATATATATATATATATATATATATATATATATATATATATAAATATATATATATATATGTAGGATGTACTCTCCGTCCCACCTTCGCGGAATACCACATGGCACACATCTAAAAAAATATTTCTAAACTAACTGTATGCGCTAGATACGAGGATGTTATCCTCATCATTACCGTATCAACCGAAAATATTTTTTTAAAATCGAGCTAACCCTAGAAACCCACCCAGTCCTTACGTTTGCACATAAATTTGATATTAACAAAGAAATCACATTAATATATGCACTTATAAACCTTCGCAATACACGACATTTGCATATAAAAACACGAATAACAACTTCAAATTCATCAACTATCACAGTGAATGCCGACAAAATAAAAATCAACCCTAAAAAACACATAGTCTATCAGTATTTTATAATAGACTACTTAACATAAAACAAACTCTAATCAACAACAATTATTCAGATCAACAAATAAAACGATATATATATAAACTCCATATACGAGAACAATAAGACTACAACACACATATAAAACGACACTTTTAAGCTATATTAAAAAAACAAATGCATCCTAATTATAAACTCGGTTAACAATAAATGAATAACCTTATACATCGATATACTAAACTTATCTTAGAACATCAGAAATGAGCTAACAATCAACTATACAAAATGTAACACGGCTCAATTAATAATAAAAATAACACCACCATGAACTCAACTCTAAGCGAAAATTAAAACGTATCATTTATGTTCACGTTCCGATTTGCCTTATGTCTTCCTTATAGTAACACTGACAAATATACTACCTACATCGCAACACAACAACTCTCTCTACATGTCTTACATATTATTTATCCTAAACGATCCTAATTCAACGTCACCATATCTCGCACATCAACAAACTACAGTATGCCGAGATAAGAAAAATACTAACAATTAACACTAAAATTGTACACGTCGATTAACATTCCTAGAAGCACTATATATAAAAAACAACGCAATGTTAACAAAATATCCTTTCAACAGCAGTACTAATGTAATAAACGTCTTCCATTATCAAATACAAACTAATCAAATAAATAAATATATATATATAAACTACAGAAATAAAATTAGATATATTACAAAAACTAACAGCTACAAAAAATACACAAATACATAAATAAACAACAGACTCAATAACACCCTTTTCTTTTTTCTGTTTCTTCTGCCAACACGTCAGTGAAAATAAATTAAAATCACAAAAGGAGACAGAAAAATTCACAGGAAAAAAACACCAGCTTCTAACGATGATCGCAACGATGTAATGTGCTTCAGACGGTGGCTATCTTACACCAATTCCGACTGAAGGACGGGAAACTTTCCCGTCGTGTTTTAAAAGTACGAATTATACAGTTAATAGAATCAATATTTCTATATTAGAAAGCATCGGTTTATGAACATTTATTTATAAATGAAATTAATAACAATCTTTTCTAAATTACATATCTTAAAGAATAAGTAAATAAAACTGAAAAAAAATATCAGGCTACGATATAGGAAACTATAAATAAAATCAGATATTTACTTACTGAGACTGCTTGGCGAAGAAGCATGACTTAAAGCGAACATTGCGCATAACAAAATAGCGACTTTAATGATGTTTTGCATTTTGATATTGGTAGTGTGGTATATCTGCTTCAAAGATTAATGGGAAATCGATCGGTAATAAACATCCTCTTATAAACATTTAACTTCCGGCTAAAATTATAACACCCATTATGGAAATCGCAGAGAAGTTAATTACAAATGCGTCACGTATGCATCAGACAGTTTGACATATTTTACGATGAGTTTAATAGATAAATAATGCAACACAAACTAACATAACTAAGAAACTAATTGAATATAGCGTCGTATTTTAAAATTATAAAGTTATTTATGGTAAATTATAAACTAGTAGTAAACTTATTGTCACATGAATAGATATTTACATTAATATCATGAAACATTTACATCAGCCACACTTCACTTGATATTCTTTATTAACTCTCTCAACAGACGTATGGGTAGGTCAACGTACCACATATAGAATCATCCTCGTTATATTGCTCTTTCCAACAAAACCTAAGACCTTTAGTTTTAGTGAACAAACGGTCAATATAGCAAATATGAATTCGTTACATGTACAACGTGTGTCTACATATTTCTACAATAACGAACAAAGTGAAAGGCAGGATACACATAGTGGTAAATATTTACGACATAAATATACGTGGAATAAAGAGAATTCGACAGTGGAACCTAAGCAATATGATTAGAATATAATTATATATGATATAAGTAGCAAATAGGACACTAATCCTATATGTAAAAAAGTTAAAATTAATGGAAAACACTAAAAGTTAAAATGTATAATAATTGTCGAATACTTCGACGGGCAGCACTGCGATCAATTCCAATTAATCTTCATAAATTTCTAACACCACGACGTACTTGTGGAATCAAGTACACACTGTTTTACATCTATGTTAAAAGGCAAATAAAACACACTACACGTTACAATATAATATATTATTAATCGTCAATAAGAAACTTCATAACCTTTCAAGAGCCGATAAAATAAGAGATAAAAACAGTTATGTAAGTATGGAAACATATCTATGCATAGTATAATATTCTTATAACACTGTACAGACTTATTCACAATTAAATGCCACTGTTTTACAACAACCACTTTAAGCATGCGCACCCTTAAATAACAAGTATATATATCATACTGTTTTAAGTCATCAAGTCTTCCATTTTGACAACAATAGTAATACTAATAATAATAATAACAATAATAATAAGAAGGAAATGGAAAAACAGGTAACTGTGTAGTACAACACAGCAGTAAAGGTTATTCTTAAATCACACCTCCACAGTCGAAATACAATCTATTCTACCAATGCAAGAGTAGTTGCTATTATTCGATATACGACCGGTATACTTGACTGGATGTAGTTGAACTCAAATGTTTGAGTACCAAAACACGAAAAAGCTTTACAATTCATGCCGTTTTTACAAAGAACACGGATGCAGATCGATTGTATTTACCTGGAAAGAAGAGTCGCCACGGTCTACTTAGTGTTGAAGATGTGAGTATAGAAGAAAGTTTTCTCTTGAAATATATTTCTGAAAGTATTGCGATTCTTTTCGTAAATTGAAATGAGAAGAAAATGCCAAGAGCTGAGGCGAAAAAGAAGCAAAGATAAAAAGAGAGAGGGTTAAAATTATTAAGAAAGAAACTACACAGTGTATGCTTTAAGAATTCTGTATTTAGAGATTATGACAACTGGAATTGGTTGGTCAGGGGTGATCTTGAAAGGTCTACTGGGAGTATGTGTACATGTTTACATATTTGTTTGTACATATTTAACTGCTAAGCTAATTGACTGTTCATTATGAAGTGTGGAACACAAGACCTAGAGATAAAGTCTCGTATTGTTGGCTATATTTAGTTAAATTTAGTTTCAGGTAAAGGAATAAAATGAGGGTGTATTCCTTTCGTGAACATACAGATACGTCTAGTATGTTGTAAACTGTTAACAACAGTTATTTAACATAAATTGATAAACATTCCTCAAATATCCGTTTCGTCGGAGTATTCAAATGTGTTTATACGTAACATGGACACAGTTTCAAATATGTTAAATCAAATATCTCAAATCTAAGGTGATGTTGATCCATAGATATCGACTACTTGTTCGGCAAGAATCCATGCATTTTCTTTCTTTCTTAAAACCCCTTAAATTGTGAGCCTTAACGTAAACACATGTGTTCGAATCACAATAATTTAATGTTGTTTGATGACAATTGAAAAATAATTGTTGATATAAGCGTTAGTAGCATTAGAACATGATTTTAATTTTCGTAATATGCCATACAAGTCATGAAAACATTCCTGTTCAGTGAATTAATTTTACTCGAGACAGGCTTTGCGAGAGTATATATATATATATATATATATATATATATATATATATATATATATATATATATATATATATATATATATACCTACCTACCTTTGTCAATGTCTTAACATCAGTTGGGATAGCTAGGCCACGGACACAGAAGTTTAGGAACGAGCTGCTGTCCAAAAATCGGATCCTGTATGAGGACACGCAGACTTCGTAAGGCTGGTCATCATATTTGTCTTACTGGTGACAGACTGCCAAAGCTGGTGATTTATGGTGAACAAACTGGGATTACTCGCCCACAGTACAAACGTCGTAAGCGATTCAAAGATTGTCTCAAAGAAGATTTGAAGTTGTTTGTAATTGGTTTTGGAGGATGGAAAAGGGTGGCTGTAGATGAGTCAAGGTGAAGGAAACCGATTTTTGAAAGACACTTCCAGCACATGGAGGGTATATGGAACACATTAGATGACATTCTTGCAATTTTGGTAACTATGTCACATGCAGGTTTGTTTAATCACAAACGAGTTCATGTTTAGTAAAGCAAACACGGGCAAGAGGTAGCTTCATTTATGGCATTCTCTCAGATCATCATACAACCTGCCACTTCTGTTGTATTGTCTGTAAAAGTATGGCATACCTGAATAGCCATATCCACGCCGCTCACGAGAAACTTTTACACTAATATCATATAGATATACCAAAAGTGGTCACATACAAAAGCGAATAGACAGCTTTCATTCTTGAACCGGAAATTACAACAGAGGGGGATGCTGAGGGGAGGGCTAACAATTAATAGACGCTAAGAGTGTGTAGTGAAGCAAGGGTGCTCAATACGCGTCCGCATCTAGCAACCGAACCATTTATTAACAAAAGTTTGTAATGAAGAAAGGGTTGTCTAATCTGAAGCCGACACTTTTTTTAACAAGAGAGTGTAGGGAAACTAGGATTGCTCAATCATTAGCTGTAGTATAGCGTACCTAGAAAATATCTGTGTTTCTGAAGTATAGCGCACCTAGAAAATATCGGATCTTCTGCAGTATAGGGTACATAGGAACTACCGTGCTTCTGCAGTATAGTCTACGTACGGAATATGAGTTCTTCTACGGTATTGGGTACATAGGAAATATCAGTACCTCTGCAGTATGGGGTATATAGGAAGTGTATGTGCTTCTGCAGTATGTGATTTTATGGATATGTGGGTGCTTCTACAGTATGCGGTACATAGGAAATACCGGTTATTCTGCTATATAGGGTTCATAGGAAATACCGGTACTTCTAATATTAAAAATCTATATGAAATAACTTCTCGGTCAGTGAAGTCACAGGAAGAAATAAGTGTGGTCTGCCATTGTTTGCACTAATATTAATATTAATATGAAATATACGTATCAATCAGTGAAGTTACAGGGATAAAGTTATGCTCCGCCATCGTTTTAAATAATATTTGTATTCATATAAAATAACTTCTCAATCAGTGAAGTTAAAGGAAGAAATTATTATGCTCCGCCATATTTTGCACTAATATTTATATTTATATAAATTAAATTCTCAATCAGTGAAGTTACAAGAAGGAATTATAATGTTCTGCCATTGTTTGCACTTATATGTATATGCATATAAAATAACGTCTCAATACGTGAAGTTAAAGGAAGTATTAATTATGCTCAGCAATACTTTTCACTAAAGTGTACATAGTAAATACCGGTGCTTATTCAGTATAAGTTAAATAGGAAATACTGGTGCTTCTGAAGTATAGTGTACATATGAAATATTGGTGCTTCTGCAGTATACGGAACACAGGAAATATCAGTAATTCTCCTTCTTGTTAGAGATGTGGACGTGATGTAGTATCTGTTTTGCTTCAAACTAGCAAAAGTATGCGATGAAAGGCTTCTGCATTATACCGCCCATGTGGAATGCGTTTATAGGGGGCGTGTGTAGTATTGCGCCTCTACGGAATACGTTTACTTGTGGTTCTTCTTCTTCACAAAGAAGAGTATAAATGCATCATATGTGTTATTTGATATTACAGGGGCGCATTAATATGAGTTATTATGTGTGCACACCGTGGTGGGAATAGGTGCGTATATAGTAGGTCCTACGGGGCGGTGTTGGTTACGTATATAATATTTGCACCGGGGCGGTGATATGTACGTATATATTATTCGCACCGGGGAAGACATAGGTACGTATATAGGATGCACACCGGAACGGAGATAGGTACGAATTTAGTATTCGACACGGCGTGGTTATAGGTACGTATTTAGTATTCGCACCGGGGTGGCGATAGGTACGTGTATAGTATTCGCACCGAAGCCGGGAGAGGTACGTATATATTATTCGCACCGGGGCGGCGATAGGTACGTATATAGTTTGCACACCGCGGCGGCGATAGGTACGTATATAGTATGCGCACCGGGTCAGAAATAGGTATGTATATATTATGCGCACTGTGTCGGATATAGGTATGTATATCGTGTGCACACCGGGGCGAGGATATGTACTTATATAGAAGGCGCAGTCAGCGTATATAATTTTATGGAAATATGTCATAGTCTTGCACTGGGCAACAGAAGCGAAGTGGTGGGGAAGAGAAAGCTGTCGCCGAAGTGAACAGGGAGGTCGAAACGGATGTAAGGGACTTGTAAATGTATATATATATATATATATATATATATATATATATATATATATATATATATATATATATATATATACGTATATGTGTATATATATGTACATATATATGTAGATGTGTATATGTATATATGTGTGTATATATATATGTATATATATATATATATGTAGGTGTATATATATATATATATATGTATATATATATATGTATATAATGTGTGCGTGTGTTTTATTTTTAAAGCGTGAGAAGTGTTTGTGGATGAAATATTATTTTTTCTTACGCTTTGTGTAATAAAATCTTATGAGTGAAAAAAAGGTTTCAACTTGTTTTAAGGCCTACATATTCAGAATAGAATGGAGCCTTCTCAGTAGTCATCAATACGAATGTAAACATATATGTTCAGTTACATATACGGTGATTTCTATTCAAGCACATAGTAGTTTTACAGTTTGTTTGTTTTGCTTCATCTAATAGAGCGCACCTGATTTATTGTAACAATAAGTCATTCATATTTGAAATAATCGCCACAAAAATAAAAAAAGTATTTCATTTTCTGTGTTGATGGTACAACAGAAAAGAAGTTTAATGGGATCTTAAATGCATTGGCGTTGTTAGAGGGTATGTCATCAGAGCGGCCAATGTATTATCATCCATTTCACACAAATATAAATATTCCACAGAAAGTAACAGTAAAATACCACTTGAAATTTCTGTGTACATGATCACGCTATAAATTATAACTGCCCATTAATAATAACACATTTAATATACATCACAAACTAGACTACATTTACATTGGTGTAGATCCCATTACGATGTACCTCAAATTTCTAGGCTTCACCTGCTGTTTAGACGTATATAGTGATGTCCACATGCACCAGGTTCAAGTTCCACCTGAAGGTTGTGTTGAAGGTCCAGGGCGCCGTCGTTGAGTGACTTGTATTCGGCAATACGTCCTATAAGAGGTACACTTTACATTTTAGAAATACATCAATTATCGGAAAAGAGTTGACGTGTTTTACTTTCTCTCGCACGAATTGATAACCGCTTATACTCTTGATATGTGAAAAACAACTTTATTTTGTTTACTAATTACTCTCTTGCATTTTTTATTATTTCTAGGAGCAACGGAATTTTTACTAGCTCGTTTTATGTGGGGAAATTAACGAAATATGAAAACAAACGTGTTACATGTTTAAGAATATGAATGAAGACTTCAGTATACACGCAGAAAAACATATTTATTGAAGAAAAGAGGGCATGTGATTTACTGAGCGAGTTAACCATACTGTCTCAAAACTTAAAGAAATTAAATATTGATTAAGAAGTAATTAAAAAATGAAAAATATCTATCGAAAGTAAAGCGTTCATTTGAACTCCATAATCCATTATTTATCGGGGAAGTTACTGAACTTTACATATACCATATACGTTTTTTCCGTATAATATTTATAAGAGTTGTAGACTTATAGCGATCTGAACAGTTAACAGTTATTATATTTAAAGACAAAAATAGAAAAGAAAAGAATACAAAATTAATTTTTAAAAGGTCGTATGAAATTCAATCACATTTTATTGCGCACAATATTTTTACAAAAGCTGTTTTACTTTAGTTGAATCTGACTTAATCAGATCAATTCCCATGCAGAATGAATTGACCACCTACTATATGTTGAAAACGATTTTCTCGTCGACACATTTAGCATCTTTCTCATTATATATCTTTCTTCCACAACACTTCAGCCATTTTCTCTTATTGTATAAGTTGTCAATACAGCAAATAAAAACATCTGGCCTGTAATACCATCGACCACATTTCTCTACAAGAAAAAAGAAAGAAAAGTGAATGACAGGATACACACAGAGATATAACAGTGATACATGTATAAGGCAGTATTTTCTGTGAAATCATAATAATTCGACAGTGGGAGCATAAGAAAAATTGATTAGATCAGTTCAAGATTTATTATAAGTACCAAATAGACAATCAATCTCATATGTACACATGGGAAAATTAACTGGAACGTCAGACATTCAGTCATGTCGACTGATGATTCAATACTTCGACTAGTAACAATAGTATCAATTCGTATTTAGCCTCACAAAAGTCTATATGTTTCCACTAAGACATATTTGTAGAATGAAGTGCAAACAGGTATTTTGAGAGGAAAATACAACAAAGACTAACTACTAAAATGTAATGCATGTTTATCGTTCAATAGAAACGTAATCAAATCAAAAGTAATAAAAAGAGATAGATAAGTATAAAACAGTATCTATACATAATAGAAGCTGCTTAGAGTAGAGTGTAGACCTTCTTTCAATGCAATGCTACTGTTAACTAATAACACGTTTTAGCATGAACATTAAAATAACAATGATAGTAGTGATAATCTTCAGAAAACAATTATTAAGTTTTCTCCCCTTAGATGAATAGTAATAAAAATGAATAATTATGAAAATAATATTAATATTAAAGTTATTTATGATATTAGCATGAAGTGCAAATTGCTTAGAGTTGAGTGCAAACCTGCTTTAAATTCAATGTTACTGTTAACTAATAACACGTTTTAGCATGAACATAAAAATAACAGTTATGTTAGTGATACTCTTAAGAAAATGATGAAGTTTGCTCTTATCAAGGTAATAGTACGAAAAATAATTAATTATCAAAATAATATTTATATTTAAGTTATTAATGATACTAATCTCAAAATTAATACTCCCATAAAGCATATGCCAACGAATTACTTAAGTCCCAAAACATATATCTCTATCAATAACATTTAGGTGTGTGTACATATTTATATATGTGTTTGTACAGGATTAACTCATACGCTATTTAACTGATGGTTATCGATTCTGGAACACAACTATCTGGAATAGTCAACTATAGTATTAGGAAAAAAGATTAAAAAATGGATGTATCTCTTTCGTGACAATTCACGTACAACCGACTTTTCTCAATTGTAAACAATAGTTATTATATCTCAATTAATAAGCATTCCTCAAATTCCACTTCATTCGGCGTATTTAAAGAACTTTTCAGGGAAGACATAATATGAAGACAGCTTTCCATTTGCTAAACTAAATATATCAGATTTTAAATCAATTTGATCCATTGACATTAGACATTTTCTCATTAGACACTTTCTCCCTGCATTTCAATTGTGTCTTAAGACTCTGTACATCTTTAGCATTACAGTATACTCACGTTTTAATTAAAATCATTTCAATGAAAATATAATACTAATTCCTACAATGAATTGCAGTAGTATAATGACATAATGTCCATCATCGTTGAATGGCATACAGTTCGTGCAACATAGATCTGCTTAGCCCATTAGTTTTACACGTATTGGGACGTATTAATCAGCAATATACAATGTCTGTTTACCATAATTATGGTTTTTTTAAACAGAAGATTCGGATTTATAAAATATTTGGAAAAATGATTAATTAAATTTTCATTTTTTATATAAATTCACCCCTCTGTTAACGTGTTTGTCAAAAAATTTCAATTGTATATATATATATATATATATATATATATATATATATGTATATGTATATATATATATATATATAGGCGTGTTAGTCATTACCGAGAGCAGGAGCGCTCCAAAAAAGGATAGGCGCAAAACGGAAGTCGGGAGATACGTCATAACGGTGGAAGGCTTTGTCGACCCTTTTGGTTCATGTCACCAGAAATGTCGGAGATCAAAAAGTGGTTGTCTTGCTAACCCCGAGAGGGTAAGACGGACCAGTGAACACCACTGGTTAAAGTAATATAATATCTTTCTTAAATTCATTCTTTCTTACCCCACACAGAAGTTTTGTCAATGTGTTATGTAAGAAAGAAATCTACACTGATGAAGGCAAAAAGCCTGAGACGGAGTCGTTTGTAGGTAAAAACACTTTAATATTTAATTTTAAAAAACCACGAACATACATATATATATTTGTAATCTAGATAAAGTTACCATATGTACAGGTTAAAATCCAGAGAATTTCAACAGGGCTTATAGAATAATGTTCAATAATAAATAGAGCTATTTATATTAATATGTTTATTCATGCATACATGTACACAACGCTGCTACACTTACTTCAGACAAGCCATTCTACCTGACTAATAAACCCATCTGGAAAAGAAATGTGTAAGATTAATAAAAAATACGAGAGAAAAAACTCACTAAAACAAACTACTTACGAATTAAACCAATTAGTGAATACAACGGGAACAATTAACTGGTTCTTCAAGATTGAAAGAAATAGAAAATGCACATTTATTCAATTTGACATTGTAAATTACTAGGCAGATTATATAGTTTGAATGTCCATATAATCACATTGTTTAAAAACACTAGGTAATATACTCTTAAAGTAAATTATCTTACATTTCACACCAAATAATATATTCCATAACATTTTTACTAAGAAGAACTTTAAATAAAAGTTTGATTTTAGTGAAAAGTTAGAAAAAAAAGTAATGTCTACAAAGCGACGATTACAACTAAGGAAAATCAACTAAGAACAAATATTGTATATGCATTGCTGGTTTTATCTCCGAAGAAAGATATACTAACCATGAACTATCTTTTAATAATTTTGATTATTAAATGAAACTTCACGTTTTATATTCAACTGGGGCCGAACAAATAAAGATAAATCAGCAATAATACAACAAAAAAAACACAACTTAAAACTGCGTGAATAAAACAGAATAACCGCTTCAGCATTATACACACTGTGATCTTACAAATAATAATCCACAACGACCAATTAAATAGAACATCATTAGAAACAATAGCCTTGTAAGTCTCTAGATACCCAATGTTATACATGTTATATAATGGGACGCATGTGATGATCGCTTAACTTGCGCGATTTGTTACGGAGTCATCTCGTGCAACTTTGGTGCGATGTTTTCTCACGATTCGCGGTGATAATTGATGAGACCTCGGATCGAGTGTTGGGTCGCAGCTGTGCGTTGATCACATGATTTCGTGACGTCACAGTTTTATCGGTGAGAAAACTGCAGTGAGAGTTCAGTTCTTAACGGGAACCCGACTAGTCAAGTCGCCTTAGCCATGTAGCGATTAAATAAGATAAGGGAATTCAGATCCCTAAAAATGAGAGCCAAGCGATGTTCCTCTCCTTCTTCTCTTGCAAGTGATTAAGTAATTAGTTAATTAACTAGCGTAAGCTTCTCTCTCTGTTTCAACGAACTCCCTTCGGTGTCGACAAGCTAATAAATGAAAAGAAATAGCTCGGAACTAAAATTGGAGGCTTGTTATATTTTGTTATGTGTAGATTGATTTCAGTTACAGAACGAAACCGCCGGCACGAAATTGTGTCAATGACAAAGCGTCTGCAGAGAGTGGTGGCGGCGACGGGTCAGCTGCTAACAATAGCAGCGTGGGTGCAGACATTGAAAGCAGAAAGAGAAGAGACAGCAAGAAGCAAGGGAAATATAATTCCCGAATTGCGTATACTGCTGTGTCAGCCGAAAGGGAGAGATTGAAGCCGGGACCTACTGGCAAGACCACACGAGGTCGCCCGGATCCAGAAACGACATATCGTCCACGTAGTAAGCGATGTCGTTCGCTGGATCAACGCCAGATTCCGACATGCTAACATATTATAAACCAAATATTCAACATATATGCCTTAATGAAAAGCTTGATATAAGTAGATTTGGTGATGAAGGTGAACAATCACTTTGCATAGTTATTTACTTAATTAATTTTATATTTTTTATTTATTTACTCACATATACTTGAGATAAAAATCCATTTAAATATTTACTCATATATTTACTCACTTATTTACCGATTCTTTAATATATTTAGTTATTTATTTATTTATTCATGTTCTCATGAGCAAGCTAAATTGTATTTCATAATTTTACCATATCATACATATATTAAAAACACTCACGTTTCTATTAGATTTATTGAACAACCACTACTTTTATTATTCTCCCTTCTGTTTTATTATTATTGTTGGTGTTATTTTTATTATTATTAATATTATTATTATTATTATTATTATTATTATTATTATTATTATTATTATTATTATTATTATTATTATTACCAGTAGTAGTAGTAGTACTATTAGCATCGTTCATATTTTTCAGAATTCTCATAACTTTGTTTTTCATCGCCATCTCAATTATCACTATTATTGTTGGAGTAATTACCATAATTATTTTACTAGCAATCCGATTATTATTTGTAGTAGTAGTAATTGTATTACTACCATTAAAATTGTAACCATTATAATCGCCATCACCTTCGAGTACCATAAGGTTTCATATAACTTATGTTGTCCTCAGTACTGTTTTCATTATTATTATCTTTACGTTTATTACTTTTTGTGTCTGGATCCGTTTTTTATTACTACTTTATTATTTGTAGTACTAGTAATTGTATTACTACCATTAAAATGTTAACCATTATAATCACCATCACCTTTGAGTAACATAACGTCTCATATAACTGCTGTTGTGATCAGCACTGTTTTCATTATTGTTATCATTACGTTTATTACTTTTTGTGTTTGGATTCGTTTTTGCGTTTACCTTTCTTTCCATTCTTTGTTTTAAAGTATGAACATCTAAGTGAAATATCTGACTTTGCCGCCTAATAAGCTCTAAGTTTCTAATAACTAAAGATTGATAACATTACATCCGAGTGTAGCGGCTTATTGTGCATGTCTGTAAAAATATAAAAAATTAATATACATATATATATGATATATATATATATATATGTGTGTGTGTGTGTGTGTATACACAAGTAAGTCATAGTCAATGCTCGATATATGATATATTTTTTAAAGATATAATATATATTTTTAAAGAT